>RJWM01009326.1:0-45829 GCA_004363535.1 Dasyprocta punctata
CAGGAGGCCCGGGTGGAGCACATGAGCGGTCTGGTCTGCGTACGCCCAACTCCTGTGCTGGGCGAGGGGGATTAGCAGTAAACACCTGGCCGTTCTGGCTTTGTAGAGGAAGGTGCCTAGTGAGTTGAGAGTTCTCAGGATCCCTCACACCTCCCTTAGTGCAGGCTGGGGTCCGTGTCCAGAGGCTGAGCATCCACAACACCTGGTAAACGTTTCCATGGGAAACAAATGAGCAGACAGTGGTCCCTGTCCTGGAAATATTCAGACTATGTAGGGACCAGTTCCATGGCAAACAATCATGAGAGGAAACCATGGTGAGGGTGAGTGCCAGCCCCAGGCTGAGTTGGTGGAGAAACACTGTCACATGTTCTTGGGCCACAGTGGATAGTCTGAGATGTCCCTGTGTGTTCCTTAGTGGCACAGCTGGGATGGAGATTTGGAAGACTGACTAGGATTGTGTCACTTTGGGCCAGGCTCTGAGTGAGGACTGTGTCTTCCTGGGCCAGACCTGGACACGTGAGGACTCGGGTGAGGCCACAGGGCGGGCGCACCTCCCCGTGCTTGTGGAATAAAGAAGTGGCTCAACCTCTCCACTTCCTGTCCCACCTTATACCCATTTTGCTGTGTCCTTGAAATTATCTCTTGCCCCCTTGGAGCCTCAGCTGTCTTTCTGGATCTGAGGATGGAATTTCTGAGGCTCAGAGATCATCTGAGCTGGGATGAGGAGGAGGAGGGTGGATTTGCTGTATCCTGGGCCTCTGCTCTGTGAGCTCAGCTTCCTGCTCTGTTTTTCATCTCACCCCCTCTCCTGCTATGTTGCCTGTTCCTGTCCCCTACCCACAACCATCTCTGCTTCTTCTGTCACCATCTCTGCCTGCTCCTGACCCTGACCACCGCCATCACTGTCTTCCCTGTCATCACCACTGCCTGTTGCTCTCTCAGCTTGGCCCTCATCCCCACACCCCAACTTCAGCCTTTGAACTCGCTATGTCCCTCTCCAGCTCAGACATCTGAGAACAGAGAGAGATAGTACCCCACCACGCCGCAGCACGCATGCGCATACACGCACACAGACGCCATAGCTCAGCTCCTCACAGTCTAACCCCAGCCTGTCGTCCTGTAGAGTAGCCACAGGGAGGTAAACGATGGGTGGAGGGGTTCTCCTTGTCAGGTCTCACCCAGCCCCCAGGCCTGCTTGGCTGCCCCCCTCTTCCTATTTGAAGCAACTTCAAACACAGCACCTTCCTGTCATCTCTCACACCCACTGGGGCCTCAGTCACAGGCAGCTGCTGTCCCCCTGCCTGCCTCCTTCCTTCCTCAGCCAAGAGGACCGCCGCAGAGCCAGGTGCTGAGACACACGGGTCACCTTTGGGCTCACAGTACTTGAGAGCTGAGCCAGGCTTGGGGAGGAATCAGTGAAGAGGGGAAGGAAAAAGGGCTTCAGAGGGCTGAGTCACTGGAGTTAGGGTTTTAGGATGGGGGGCGTTGGGGGTGAAGGATGGGGAGGGTGGTCATGAGGAGGGCTGTCGGGCATTGGTTGAGCTGAGGTGGTCCCTGGGCTGTGTGGCTTTACATGAAAGGTGGCAAAGAAGTCAGATGCTGACTGAGCAGACAGCTGAGCATTAAGGGTGTCTGTCACGGGGCCCAGGGATCCTGGGAGCTCTCAGCTCACTCGGGCTTCCTCTCTGGCCATGGAGTGGAGCCTGGGGGAGGCTGGGTGACAGGACACTGAGGTCGCCTCAGTGACCTGGAAAAGCTGTCTGGGTGAGCTTGGATGGTGTGGAGCCGCTGGTTGGTGGAGACGTGGATCCCTCTCCCATGGAAAGGGCGACTCCTCAGTCCTCTGTGGCCCTGAAGAGCCTGGCTTGCTCCCTGGGAACCTGCAGCTGGCTTTCCCCCAGCTCCGCAGCAGCGCTCGTGGCCGGGGAAGGAAGGAGGTGGCAGGCAGGCAGCAGCTGCCCGCGGGCGACACCTCTGCAGGTGTGAGAGTGGCAGGAGCGTCCTTCCTCTCTCCTCTCAGGCCTCCTCTGCTCCTCATCTCTCCTTGATTAATTTTCAGCAAATCCTCTTTCTATGCTAACAACGCTGACTTCTAAATGTCAGATCTACAAGAATCCTTACATATTAACCGGTTCAAACCTCCATTTTGCAGATAGGGAAACTGAGGTGAGGAGGGAAATTTTGTGGGAGAGCCTGTCCTAGAATTCTGCCAGGCTTATAACTGGAGAACCTTCACAACTCCCCTTGACATCCATCTTCCCAGCAGGTAGTGGGGACACGAAGGGAAAACCAGCTGCAAAACTGAGTTGTTGTCACAAGACCAAGGCACTGGGAGACTCAGGGGGCTCCCTGACCCCCAGCCCGGACTTCCAGCTCTGCCAAGGTGACCAGGTAGGATGGGATCCCAGCCTCGCCTTTCATGGTTAGGAGGGAGTTGGGGAATGTCTGAATGGGTTAGATGGGCACCTCTCTGGTTTCCTAAGCACCCCCTGCCTCGGGTATATTACGGGGATAAGTCCTTGAGATGCCAGGAGCCCAGACCCTCTTGTGGGCCCTAAGAAAGGGAAAGGCCATGCAAAAGGCTTGACTAAAACCAGGTACCGTGGTGCATGCCTATAATCCCAGCACTCAGGAGGCTGAGGCAGGAGGATCGTTTTGAGTTTGAGACCAGCCTGGGCTACAAAGTGAGCCCAAGGCCAGTTTGAACACATAGTGAGACCCTGTCTCAAAAAGACCAAAAAAAAAAAAAAAAAAAAAAAAAGCCTTGGCTGGATGACCATGGCCCTTGGGCTTCAGTGCAAGGGGGCGCAGGGCCATTTTGTGGAGTTTACATCTTGGATGAGGATTTGCCCCCAAATCATCTTGGTTCCATTCAAAACAGCACAGCAGATGGTCTGAGATACTCCAGGGACCAGGAGGATGGTGAGGGATCGGGTGGGGTTGGGGTGGGGAGGGAGAAGAGGTTCTAGGAGGAGGGGAGGGCAGTCCATGGTGTGTGAGGAAGTCCTTGGGAAAGGGTCCTTTGGATGAGCGGAGAAATATTTGAGTGACGGATATGGGGGGAGAGAATTTACAGAGTCATAGCTCCTCCCGTTTGGGTGGGACAATCCAAGAGACCCAGGAGTCTCAGGCCCCGGCCCCTAAGCCCCTTGCCCTCTGCCCTCTAGGTCTCCTCAGCCTACAGGCCACTTCCCAACACAATGGACGCTCATGGCTCATCCTAGGCCAGCTGGCCATGTCCTTTGACACAGGCACCAGCCAGACCCTCCCTGCCAGCCTGCCCCCAGTGGCTGGACCTATTCTTGTACCCCCTGCACCCCCAGGCACCGCTGGGCACAGCCCCACAAGGTCTCAGAGAAGACGCCTCAACCATGAGTAAGCCTGGGGCACGGGCTGGACCTGCAGCTTGGCAGAGGACCAGGGCAGGCAGACACCATTGAGTCTCAGGATGGCGGGGAGGGGACTCAGGGTCACTGGGGAGGTCACTTTACCTCTACATCTTGGCCTGAAGTTCTCCTAGGGGCTTTTTCAAGATGGTGACGGCTGAGCCAGTAGAGGCGGGCAGAGGCTTTCTTCTGCCTAGGAGTGGGAGCAGGTGGAGCTGAGGTCGCAGGGTGGTGACGGCGGCAGGCAGTGCTTTGTTTGTCTAGAACATGTGGGCTGCGAGTCAGGGAGCGGGGCCTGGAATCCTGGTTCCATCCCTTCTAGTTTTAGGACTTTGGACCCATCCCTGGACACACCTGCAAAGTCAGCTGTCATTTATGCCTACATTCTAGGTTTGTTGTGTTGTAGTCTGTCATTTTCATATGTGACCAATACCTCCTGGAGAGGTGAGGAGTAGCGGGCTATGTCCTTCATTTTTGGGATGCTGGCTCAGCACAGAGTGAAACTGTCAGTATGCTGAGTGAATAAATGCAGCTCCAACCAGATAATTTACTTTTTAATATTTTACCTTTTTTTTCCCCTTGGTGCTGTGGATTGAACACAGGTCCCTGCACATACTAAGGGCTTAACCACTGAGCTACACCCCCAGCCCTAGGACTTTCCTTTTTTTTTTTTTTTTTTTTTTTTTTTTTTTTTTTCGTATTTTTGAGACAGGGTCTCATTATGCAGTTCAGGCTGTCCTTCAGCTCACTTTGTAGCCCAGGCTGGTCTTGAATTTGCAGTGATCCTCTTGCCTCAGCCTCCTGAGTGCTGGGATAACAGGCATGCGCCACCATGCCCGGCTGACTTTACTTTTTATTACTGGCCTTAATCCTACTTGGCTGGTGTGATATCTCACTTTCCCTTTTAGCTCTTCTTAACTTCTAAATATTTCCAACCCTCAAACCCAACTGAGAGCCCTTTTTTCCCTCCCTTCCTCTTCTCTCTTCTTCCCTTCTCTCTTTTTCTCTTCTCCTCTCGTCTTCTTCCCTTCCTTCTTTCTCTTCCATTTCCTCCTCTTCCATTTTCTCCCCCCATTCGTCCTTTCTTTCCACCCCTCTCCTTTTCACTTTCTCTTTATCTTAGAGTAGCACTGTTTGATAGAACTTTTCCCAATAGTAGGGACATTCTATACCTGCACTGTCCAGTACCAGAACCTCCAGAGCACTTTCAAAGTGACTAGTGGAACAGAGAAAGGGGATTTTTAATTAAACTTTTTGTTATTTGTTTGTTTGTTTGTTTGTTTGAGTTAGAGACTTGAACTTGTGGTGATCCTCCTGCTTCAGTTTCCTGAGTGCTGGGATTGCAGGCATGCACCACCATGTCCAGTTTAAACTTATTTTTTATTGCAAATTTAGTCACATGTGTATAGCAGCTGCCACTTTGGACACACAAGATACAGTATCACCCTATGCAATCTCATCTGGGCCTAAGGCACTACTTATTTATTTATTTATTTATTTAGTTAGTTAGTTAGGTTGAGCCACGGTCTTGCTATATAGTTTGAACTGGCCTTGAACTCTCAGCAACTCTCCTGTCTCAGCCTCCCGTGTGTGCCATCACACTTGGCCAGCACCCAAGTTTATGTCTCCAGTTCAGACCTCTTCTTCAAACTCTAAACCAATTTATCCTACTGCCCACTTGACTTCTCCACCAGGATGTTTAATAGGTTTTTGGAGCTGTTTTCTCTCCCTGACACTGCTGAGCACTACAGAAAGACTAGAAGTTTTTACTGGCAAGTAGCAGTGAAGAGGCACTTTGCCCAAGTCGCCCCTCAGTCTGCAGGCTGGAGTTCTTTCCCAGCCACGCTGGACAAGTTGGATGGAGGACAGACCGTTACCCCTGGCCATGGAGACCTGACCATATTCCTTTTTCTGCTTAGAGCACCAGGCCCCAGGGCTGAATGCCAGCTCCACTGATGACGAGAAGCTCACAGCCAAGTACCCACTAAACAGGGACAAGATGGAAAGGGAGCCTGAAACAGCTGGCCACGGGGCCCCCTGCCCAGCCCTGACTCCTCAAAACAGCCCCAGTCCAACCGCCCAGCTGAACAGAAAGAGCCCTAGCCCCTCAGCATCCTGCCCCTGCCCTCCTTCCACCCCCATCTCCAAGGAGCTCCCATTTCACTTCCTCCCCTTCTACCCCGGGTACCCACTTCTCCTGCCTCCGCCTTGCCTGCTCACCTACGGGGCCCTGCCTTCTGTCCAGTGTCCCCACCTCTTCATACTGCCCCAAGACACCGCCTACCCCACCATGGTTGCGCCTAGCTTGCTGACCACGGCCAGTGACCCTGAGCATCCCAGCACACCAGGGGAGACCCTGCTTCTCAACCCTGGGGCCTTCCAAGCCTCTGGCCCCACCCTACCCTCCCAGACCCAGGCCCCAGGCCCTGGAGCTGTCCCAACTCCCTCCCCAGGAACAGAGAGGGCTGGCATGCCAGCTCCAGCGAAGCGGGCCCCGATGGGCTCCCGGGTGGGCACTGCGGCTCTCCCTTACCCGCTGAAGAAAGAAAATGGCAGAATCTTATATGAGTGCAATGTGTGCAGCAAGAGCTTCGGGCAGCTCTCCAACCTCAAGGTATCTGCCTTCCGGATCTGCCCACCCCTCAGTCCTCAGTGAGCACCCTCCCTGTCAGTGGCTTCCAGGATCCTGGGCGTCCTCCAGTGCCGAGTGACCTTAGGTGGTTCATCCAGGTGGAGATGCAGGATAAGAGGGCACCTCCAAAGTCCTCTCTGCCCTAGAAGCCTGCCTATGAGAGCATCTCATTTAGATTAAAAGTGGGGAAGCTGAGACCCCTAGTGAGGAGGGTTTTCTTAGGGTCCTGGGCAATAGTGAGGGTAGGCCTTGATTTCAATCTCTCAACATCTAATGCAAATCTCTTTGCCAGACAACCACAGAGCTCTTTCCCAGTTAAGTTTATTTTGTTTGAAACTCAAAATGGTGGGATGGGTAGATTTCACTGACTCTAGACCGCAGACCAGACGCAAACCTTTTTCAAGTGGGATCCCACAAATCTACCCCGGCGTGGTGGCGTCATCACCTGCGTTTATCCAGCAGGGGGCGCGCGTGGGCGAACCTCTCTGTTACCAAAGGCGGCGAGCTATGAGCAAATTGGCACCCACCAAAGTGCAGGAAAAAGTTACGGCTATTGGGGAACAGGGGTACTGGTTTCTCAAGGCCAGGAGTTCTTAAACTTTAACGAGCTTCAAACAACCTGGACAGAAAATAAACCTGCGGATTTCCAGGTCCTGGCCTCAGAGATTTTGCCTCAGCAGGTCCAAGGTGAGGTCTGAGAATCTTCATTTCTAGCCAGTTGGTCTCTGGGTCACACTGTGAACAGCAGTTCAGGGCAGGGGAAAGAGTGCAAGTATCCCAGAGGTGATAGAAAGGTCTGGAGGGGATTATCAAGAGGTCTGGATGACAATGAGGGGTGCTGCAGGGAAGCAGGCAGAGATGTGGAGCGGATCCCTGGCCCCGCTGTGGCTCGGGGCAGTTGGCAGCGTTTCTCCCACACCTGGCCCAGGTCCACCTGCGCGTGCACAGCGGGGAGCGGCCGTTCCAGTGTGCCCTGTGCCACAAGAGCTTCACCCAGTTCGCCCACCTGCAGAAGCACCATCTGGTGCACACGGGGGAGCGGCCCCACAAGTGCCAGGTGAGACTCTCCTCCCTTCCTTCTCCTGCAGCCTGGGGAAAAGCCGCATGCCCTGGGGGATAGCACCCAGGCTTCCCGTGCCCCAGATCTCTGGGTGAGTGGACACCAGAAAGGCAGGACAGGGCAGAGCTAGGAATGGGAGTTGGAGGGAGGTGAAAATGAGACCCCTCTCACGTTGGGATGAGCGATATTGGCAGAGGGGCAAAAGCAACGATGTTGAGGGTCCCAGAGAATGCATAGCCACTACCTAGCTTCCAGGGTGGTGGGATGAGTTAAGGCCATAGTATCTACAAAGTATCCAAGTAGGAAAATCATTAGATCCATGTGGGTCCCTCCCTCCAGCCTGACCCTATCCCTCAAGAGGCCAGAGGGCAGAGGTGAGAGCAGTACAGTGGTTCAGAGTCAAGGCTACAATCAGGCTGTCTGTGTTCAAATCCTAGCTATGCTCCAACTTGCTGCGTGGTCTCTGGTCAGTGGATTCCCCCTGAGCAGAGACTCAGAAGACCTCCTAGGGAAGCCCATGAGACTAATTCCTCGCATGTTCAGCACCCAGTAAATGTTTACTGCATCCACTGATGCTGCAGCCTCATACATGTTCGATGTGATTATCTCATCCAGTCCACCTCAGTCTATGAGGTTTGGAATTAATAGTCACATATTACTGATGAGAAAAGGAAGGCTCAGAGAGAACTCACTTATACAAGATCACACAGGGAGTCAAAGAAGGGCACTGACTTGGGTCAGCCTAACTTTCATGTGACATACTGTGGGCTCCAGGGAGGGAATCACCAGGAAAAACTTCCTGGCCTGCACTAAGAGGGAGGTGGGTAGGGGATGCTTCCAAAATGGGGAAGGAGGAAAGAAACCCCAGGCCAGCCTGAAGGACATAGCTGACATCAGTGCCCATTCTTGTCAGATGTGCCACAAGTGCTTCAGCAGCTCTAGCAATCTCAAGACCCACCTGCGCCTGCATTCCGGGGTCCGGCCCTTCCATTGCAGTGTCTGCTCAAGCCGCTTCACCCAGCACGTCCATCTGAAGCTGCACCATCAGCTTCACACTCCACAGCCCTTCGGCCTGGCTCACTCCCGCCTGCCCCTGGCCTCTGTCACCTGCCTTGCCCAATGGCACCAGTGAGCACTGGATCTTGTTGGGGAGCCCTCAGAGGAGCAGTTGGGTTGGGACATGGAAAGGGTCCAGGTGTCCTTGGTATATCAGAGAAAGCAAGGGCAGCCAGCCTGAGCCAGGTCTGCTCAGGGGAGGGGGCAAGGGCAGAGCAATTAAAGGATTTTTCAAAATGATGAGTTGAGGCTTCCTGTGCTTCCACAGTGAGGGTGTCACCATGTACTCGCCAGACCTCACACTTGCCCTGATAGCAGGTCAGAGGACACAGCCAGAGAGAGTCTGTGCATGGGTTGAGTGCCTGCAGCCATCTATTAAGGCTGGGTTTGGGTTCCGCTCCCTGTGACCAGTCTGAAGCCAAGCCCTTCCTTCCAGTTCACCAATGGACAGTCCTGCCCTTCAGGACTCTGCCAGGTGCAGGCTGTGCTGCCCAGCGTGGGGTGCATTGCCCTCTTTTCTCAACAGCTTTCCCAAACCTGTCCAGATGCCCTCTTGGTTTCTGTCACCTCTGGTCACACAGTCCCTACTCAGCCACCTGCACTGCAGCCTCAGCTGATCCATCCCACCACAGTCAGGTGTGGTGTACTCAAGGCAGCAAGAAGTGGGACATAGGATGTCACTGCCCACTCATAACCCATAGGCACGATGCCCCCTGTATGCTAGGACTAGTTACCACAGAGGGCAAAGGATAACGGGCTAGAGAACGATAGCAGACGGATAGTTAGGGGCTATGGGCAGGGAAGAACTGGCCAAGAGGGCTAGGATTGGGACTCTCCTGAGACCTATCTTCCCACAGTTCCAGGAGATTCCCTTAAAAGTTCAAGATCTCCCCCCACACACATACACACACTCGGGAGTCAGGCAGCGGTCAGGTGGGAAACAGCACTGACGAAGGAGGCCGAGGTTATAGCCGCAATAAACGAAGGCTATTACTGAAGACTAATTTTCAGACTGCACGGGGTTCTCCCACCGACTTCCGGCAGGGGGCATCCGTCACCGCTGCGTGGGCTCATGCTGCTTCCCCACCAAGGCGCGAAGCGAGATTCCCGCTCTGGGTGTTGGTGGCTCCAGGACAGGAGAATTCTCGCAGGGAGACCACCACGGCGGGGCAACGGCAGCGTGGACTTCGGCTCCACCACCAACGGGGGTTCCCAGCCCACACTGATCACCCCGGCGGCCCGGAGCCGAAGCACACGCTTGGGTTAGGCCCCGCCCAGCCAAGACCACGCCCATTCCCGCCCCTGGCCCCGCCCCGCTCGGGGAGCCAGCTTCTCGGTCGCGCCTCCCGGACCCCTGCTCACCCCCACCTCCCGCCAGGGTAGCTGGCTGGGTGCGGGCACCATATCAGCCCCTGTCGCCTCCAGAGGCCTGAAGAAGCCGCGCGGACGGAACAGAGCAGAGGCCGGGGTGGGGATGGGGCTCGGACGGAGTGTCCGGGGACTGCAGTCCCCAGAGCGCACCCCAGCTCAGGGCACCGGCAGCATCTGGTCAGGTCCCGGCCTCCACTCTTGCGGGCGGGGCCGCTGTTTGCTCAGGGTGGGCGGGTGGGGCGGGCCGGAGGGGGAGTTCTCTGCGGATGCAGCGGATCCGGGAGGCCCAGCGGTCAGGTGTCCAGACGGCCCAAGCCTGGGGCCTTGGCCTTGCCATGACCGAGCGGCGTAGGGGGCTGGGGGCCCGCCTGGCCCGCCTGCTGGCTGGACTAGGGTCCCGGAGGGAGCGCACGGGGAAGGAGACCTCAGAGGAGGCCAGACCCAGGGATAGGTGAGGGGAGATGCAGAAGGGGAGGAGGGCGGGCTGGCCTAGAGTTATCTGCCTGTCTGTATCTGTCTGTCCAAGTGTATTGGAGTGTTATAAGCGTTTAAATCAGCATGCATGAGTATCTCGGAGTATAAAAATACATGTGTCCGTTGTACCACGATTTTGGATTTGTGACTGTGGAACGTCCCTGCTTTCTAGTAAAACCTTAAAACAACTTTGACAATTTCATGATTTCTGTCCTAAAGACAGTTTAAAGGCAAACGTGGCAGTTCCTCCTGCCCCCGTGGACTTTGATTTCCACATCACAGTCCATGTTGCCTCTGGTCTTTATGTCCTGTTCTAAGGAGACCTAACAGGTTCGGAGTTGCATTGTGCAGCGGCATTGCCTTTGTCCTCATCTGGAGACAGCTCTAGACTGTAACAACAATAAACCTTTATTTGCCACTTGCTTCGTGGTTTGGTCAAATTAGCTCTTGTGATCGTCATGGCAGTCCTATGAGGTATTGCTTGTTACTCAGATCCATAAATGTAGGCTCAGAGAGGTGAAGTCACCTGACTGCAGTCCCAGAGCCGGGAAGTGTGGGAGCTGGGAAGTGTGGGAGCTGGGATACAATCATGAGCAGTCTTGACTCCAGAGCTCACATCCTGGAGCTCTGTTGCCTTGGAGACTTGCCAGACTGCAAGCCAGGGGAGCCCCAGCTCCTAACCTGGTGACCTTGAGCAAGTTGCTTCACCTCCCTGGGCATTCCTGGTAGCTGATTTCTGTCTAAGCAGGAGTGAAAATCCAAGCCGGCCCAACAGCTCACAGGCCCTCTGTCGGCAGAGTGTGGTGTGTGTTGCCAGCCATGGGTGTTTGTGTGTCTATGCAGTTACTGGGCAATTTGTTCTGATCTTATCACACAGCTGTCTTCAGCCTCCCAAGGAGAGGTGAGGCGAGGTGGGGACAGGTGAAGGGAGGGGTTTGTGCTTCTCTCTCACCCTACAGAGGGGACGGTCTACTCAGGAAGTTGATTGCCCTGGGGTGCCCACACTCTACCAGTCCCCTGCCCGCCCCCTCCAGGAAGACACGCCCTCTTCCTTTTCCATCTCTGGCGGAAACCAGCCCCATAGGCCTGGGCAGTCCTTCCCCTCCCTACCCCCACTTGCGGAGCAGGTGGGCTGGGGGTGCAGGTGGGTCAGGAGAGAGGGAGGTGGGGAGGGGCTGTGGGTCAGACGTGATGACACAAGCCATGCTTGCTCATGGACTCAGACCCTGTCAGCCATGCAAAGGGGGTCCCCACCTGAGGCGCAGGCCTCCAATCTCCGTTGATTGCCCAGAATGGGGGCTGGTACTGAGGAGACAAGGCGCTTCCTCATCTTGCTCCCCTTAGTGCAATAATGACCAACTGACTTTGATTGGGACAGTCCTTGTGGCCTAACTCCAAAACTCACTAGCTGTGTGACTCCAAGCAAGTCACTTTGGGCGTCAGTTTCCTCATCTGAAAAATGAGGGCACTGATGCCCACCTGCACGGAATATTGTGACACTTAATGGTGACCATGGAGGCATAAAACCTAGTGCCCAGCTTGGCACTCTAGATGGGCTCAGCAAATGTGGACCTTTGTAGCCACCAAAGCACTGTCTTCTCTCTGTTGTGGGCCTGATTTAGGCCTGTGCTGCCCCACCCCCCATAGTTTTTTGTTTTGTTTTGTTTTTGTTTTCTGAGACAGGGTCTTACTATATAGCCCAGGTTGGCCTCGAACTCATGCTTTCCCTGCCTCAGCCTCCCAAATGCTGGGGCTACTGGTGTGTGCTGCCATGCCTGAACTGACCCCCATTTGGATCCCAGCTCATCCCTGCCCCTTTCTCTGCCTCCAGGGTTGGGGCAGTCAGCAGGGGGGTGGAGCAGAAGAGGCTGTCACATAGGCAGTCCCCAAAGGTTTGAGGGGCTCTGGCTGCTGGGCTGTGGGCTCTGAGAGAAGGTTCGTGACAGGGCTGTTGGGCTCAGGCTGGGGTGACGGTATGACGACAGGAAGAGACTACTCCATTCTCTTCCTCTATGCTTTCTTCCCAGGCCCTGGGGTGGCCAGAGCTGCCCTGACCTGGCCCAGGGTCAGGGTAGCACCAGCGATGTCAGACTCAAGGTAGGAGAAAACCTGAAGGAGAAGGAAACGGGGGGTAGAAACTTAGGGAGGGCTGGGCAGGCTCTGAGAACCCTGACTTCCAACTGGAGTTCTAATCCTCCCTCTGCTGCTGGCTTGGTGTGACCCTGAGAAGTTCCCACCCCACTTCCGAACCTCAGTGTTCTCATATGAAAAATGGGCACAATAATGCCTTTCTGACTGCCGGGCATGCCTGTGATCCCAGCACTGGGGAGGCTGAGGCAGGAGGATCGTTGTGAGTTCGAGACCAGCCTGGGCTACAAAGTGAATTCAAGGCCAGTCTGAACTGCATAGTGAGACCCTGTCTCAAAAAATAGGGCTGAAGATTTAGCACAGCAGCCTAAGCGCCTGCCTGGCAGGCACGAGGTTGTGAGTTTGATCCCCGGTACCAAAAAAAAAAAAAAAAAAAAAAAAAAAAAGCCTTTCTGAGGGCTGTGGAGAGAATCCAGCATGGGCTCTGGATGCTCAGGAAACGTGTGTCCTAATGCTGGGATCCTTAGGTGAGGCATGGTGCAGAAAGACCAGTTCCCAGGACCCCCCTCCACCCACCACCTTGACCTCTGCCCATCTTTGGCTCCTTTTCCGCACTTCCTGCCAGGGACCCCCAGAAATGACACAGAGGCTGTGACTTAACCTCCTGGCCACAGTTCCCCTTCTGCTGTGGGGACCTGAGCCATGAATTGGACAGTGGAGGATATTCTCCTGGCTAATGCAGCCATATGGCTCTCTTTGGTCCTAAATATCATGAGTAATGACCAGAGGTTTAATTGAGTACCCATTGTGTACAGGTGCTCTGTGTGGATTATCTCACACGATCTGCACAGCACTGCAGGGAGCCAGGTGCTATTCTTATCACACCCATTCTACGCATGGGGAAACTGGGGTGCAAGTGGTATTGCAGCCAACAAGTAGCAGCACTGGTATTCAGGTCCAGGTCACCTCGATTCAGGTGTCCACACCAATCATACTGCTCTTTTGCCTCTTGAAATAGCCAATCCCCAGGAAATGAAAGGTTGTGTGTATTTCGTGAGTAAATGAAAGCACTGGAGATCAAAGGCCCCTGGTAGCCGGGATTTTGACCCCACCTTTGGCTCTTCTGTTGCCAAGGACACAAGTCCACCTGGGAAAACTGGTAGTTTGTGGGGGGGTCAGTGTCCATGTGGATCTGGGACGCTGAGGCCTCTCCCCTCATTGCCCGGCTGGACCCCAAGGAATTGAGCAGACGTCAGGTGTTCACCCTCCCCTGCTTCCTGCTTCCTGCTTCCTTTACCTCTGTCAGGCATGACTTCCCAGGTGTGCTGTGAGAATTTCAGGCTGGCAGGGCACAAGTGCAGGTGGCCTGCAGCAGGCACAGGCCATGGGCACTTGAGGCAGATGTGCCCACGCGGCACTTAATCCCCAGGGCAGTTGGTGCCAAAGAGCCAGAGGCCTGCAGACACCTGGGAAAGCTGCAGTAGGCCTGTAGGGAAGCCGAGGTCACAGCCCCAGAAGGCACAGCCAGGCACTAAAGCTGCATCATCTGGGAGGCAGTGGGGCGTCAGAGGATGAGGAGCCCTCGCTGCCCTGCAGTGGGACCCTAGTCATGTCACTGTCCTTTTGGGCCTCACTTTCCTCGTGTGTGGAATGGGAGGGCATGAGTTTAAGGCTGAAGCACCTTTCCATGGTCCCTGCTGCTTTGCTCAGCTCTGGTTCCCTGGCAGCGTTTGCTAGTGCAGTTTAGCTGGGTGTCAGGCCCCTGCTCAGCTTCCCTTGTGCCAAAGAGAACGGGGAGGGACACCCAGGGGAACATGGAGGACACGGGAGATGCCTTCACCATGTCTCTGTCCCTGTCACTGTGTCTCCCTGCCTCTGGTTTTCCCCAGGTCCAAGCCCAGAGCCATTCAGAATGGGACCTCCGGGTCGGGAGCCATGGAGGTTTCTGGTCTAGGAAGCGACGGCACCCCTCAGGGAGACCTGCCCAGCCTCTGGGGCGCCTGCAGAGGCCAGCCGTGGGCAGCGCCTCGGACCTGGCCAACTACACCACCATGGCACCAGAGGACCCGGCCCTGGCTGTGGCCTCTGCAGAACCTCATGGTGCCCAGCACCCCTCACACCCAGGGCCTTCTCCTGGACATGTGGAACAGGGAACCCCGGACCGCCTCTGCCAGCAAACCCCACGTGTAGCCCCAGACGTCATTCAGAGGCCGGAGCCGCCCAGCAATCTGGAAAACGCAACCCCACCGCCCCGCCCAGCATCCGTCCCCAAGGTGGAAGGGGCAAAGGGCGAGCGGGACACCTCAGGGCCAGTCCAGTCAGAGGCAGCCCTGCACTCACGTCCCTTGGCGAGGAGGACCCGCTACCACATCACTGTCACCCTACAGGGGTGTGGGCAGACACCTGGGGAGGAGAGTGAGGAACCGGCCCGACCAGCTCCCCACCCCTGCGGCCCTGAGGAATCCAGGGGCTGGCAGGAGCCTCCCCAGGGGCTCCGCCCCGTCACGGGGTGCCTGACTGACCTGCCCCAGGAGCCCCAGCTGAGAGCCCCGCCGCTGCATCAGGGGAGCACGGCCCAGTGGCAGGCGGGCCGGAAGCCTGGATCCCCGCTCGGACAGTGAGTAGAGTTGGGTTCCCGTGGGGTCTGATGGCGGGAAGGGACCCTGGCATGGCTGGCTGTTCCCTCTTGGGTCTCTCTGCCTTGTCTCTGGGCTTCTCAGACTGCAGGCTCATTCATTTGGCAACTAATCCGGAGCTGACTCTGCCACCCTTCCGCCTTCACCTCTGCCTTCCCTCCAGCCTTCCAGGAGGTACCCTGGGACCCACTGCAGCTCTCTGCCCCTGCCCATTTGAGGAGGGGAGATCTTGTCACGGAAAAGATGGGCAGCTTGAGGGGAGACTTTCTTCTCAACGACACCCACCACTCCCCAGTTCTGTTCAGGAGGCCACAGACCCAGCCTGGGAACAGGCACCGAGTCAAGGTGCTGGCTGTCTTGAGGCAAATTGCTTAACCTCTCTGGGTCTTGTGTTGTTGAGTGGATTTGGTAGTCAGGTTACAGGAACATCCTTTGAACTCCAGAAAGCTGGGCTGCCAAAATAGCAGGGATGCTTATTAATTACACCTCAGTGGCAGCAATAATTGCCCCACCTGGCTTTGTACTGGCCAGGAATAGGCGCCGAGGCTCTGGAGCCTTGGTTTTTATTTGGCTGTCCTGCCTGGTGGGCTCCGTGTAGATCCCTCAAAACTTGGGGCCTCCCTAAAGACCACAGGACAAGGCCCTGATAATGAAGGTGGTGGCTGACCTTTATGGTTTGTTTCCTAATCATAATTTTATTTAATCTGCACAGCAGTCCCATGAAGTAGGAGCTAATTCCACCACTTAATTATAGTAGGAAACTAAGGTTCACCAAGGCTAAGTCACTTGCCCAAAGCCAACTGGACAGTGGCGGGAATCAGAATTTGATCCTAGGTTTCTGCAACCCCAGCGCCTGTGCTCTGCCCATTTTCCCATCCAGCCCCCAAAAGAAGCCTCTCAGGCTCTGTGTGAGAGCAGAGGGTGACTGTGGCTGCTGTGGAACCCCCGGTTCCCTGGGGCCCTGTGACCCTGTGAATTGGGCAGCACTGCCGCAGCAGAGGCTGAGGCAGGGATGTCTAGGTCCTCTGGGCAGAAATCAGTGGTCTGGTTCTCTGCTGAGGACAAGGAAGACGTGGGGCTCAGCCTAACCAGGAGAGCTGTTCAGGAAAGGAGGTTGGGGGTGAGCCTTGGAGGGGGAAAGGGGAAGAGTGGTGGGCCTGAGCTGGACTCCATTTGCTTCTCCCTGGCTGTTTTGGATCCAGGTGGGTAATAACAGACTAGGGTGGGAGGCTGGGACCCCCTTAGAGAGGAGGGGAAGGTGACTTCTAGGGACATCATCTTTCTCTGTCTGCTTTTCGGAGGAAAGTTCTCTAGGCCAGGATTTGCAAATATAAGGAGGTGGGACCCAGCTGGAGCGCAAGGGGGTGCACATGGGTGTGCATCCAGATGTGTGTGTCTGTGTTCAGGTGTAGGTGTGTTTCAAGGGGAGGAGAGTTTATGGCTGTGGGTTGACCATGTGTGGATTGGGAATGTGTGCATGCGTGTGTGCCACTGCGTCTGTGCTGTGTGTGGCTGTGTGCCTTGTTAGGTCTGCTGTCTTTCTGAGTGCCTCTCTGTGAACCTGTGTGCCAGGTTGTGCCTTTTTAGGTAGGTGTCTGTCCGTATTTCTGTGCCATATGTGACGCTTGCGTTTGCCAGCATGTAGGCCTGCAGACTGGTTTGGCCTAGTTTGGGGGTGACTCATGCATAAGCGGGGAGATCCAGGACTTGTTGAGTTAGACAAGGATTTTCCCACACTCCCCTTTCCCGCTTCGCACCCCACCAGCCTCGTCACCCTGCCAGGTCACC
Organism: Dasyprocta punctata; assembly: GCA_004363535.1. Classification (NCBI taxonomy): domain Eukaryota; kingdom Metazoa; phylum Chordata; class Mammalia; order Rodentia; family Dasyproctidae; genus Dasyprocta; species Dasyprocta punctata. The sequence goes on from RJWM01009326.1 coordinate 16,492, forward strand.
CTGCCAACAAATCCATTTCTGATCTGGGGCCTTGGAGAAGAGAGCACCTTGGAGATGGGCACATCTGCTTGCCCAGGAGAGGCAGCTGGGTACTGGGGTGTGTCTCCTGAACAAGGACAAAGCAGGGAGCTATAGGCAGGCAGATTCCAGCAGAGTTTGAAGAACTTGTAGTAAGCATGACCATCCAGGGATGGGGCAGGTGAACTGTCAAGTGGTGACCTTCCTGTCCCTAGAAGTATGTGAGAAGCCAGTGACCACATGTTTGTGGAATGAGTGGCTGTCAGGGGTGTTGTCCAGGGGTTGGGTTGTGCTGAGAGGGTTGGGCTGAGAAAGGTATGGAATTCTGATTGCCAGGAGTTCACGGGAAGTACCTAACACGATTACCAATAGCTTCCTTTCAGGTTGCTTTCCTGTGAGTCTGTGGGGGCTTTTCAAACATCTGATTCTTAAAAACAAAACAAAAAAATTCTGATTCTTTCCCCGCTGGATTCTTAGGATAGCACTTTTATGAGAAACCAGGGCTTAGCACATGGCCTGACATGCTTAGCATTGAGTGAATGACCGATGAGTGAGTGCGTGAATAAATGGGCTACAACCCGGGCTTTGCCCCTTACTGTCCGCATCATCAGGGACTTGTTGTTCTAACTCCGAAGTGGACAGGAGACTCAGTGAGGAAGACAGAGACTTTAGAGGGTCTTGGTGAGTGTCAAAGCTCCACATGGGAGGAGGCGGGGGCAAGGTGCGCTGAGAAGAAAGGCCATCCTTAATGAGGACAGGAGGGGCTGGGTGTCAAGGTGTGTCCTATCCTCAGGAAGCCCTGGCCCAGGGGAAGGATTGGGGTTACCTAAGTCTCCCCCGCTTCCCCCTACTGGAGGCTGTCTGGGGTCCTGCAGGCTCTGTCCCAGACACCATCAGAGGCCTCAGTGGTCCAGGAGTCAAGTCAGGCTTCCCTGGGCCTCAGCCCTTTCATCTCTGCTCCTCATAAAACCTGAGTCATTGCTGGGGCCACAGAGCAGGGTCAAAGTTCTGGGTTCCACCAGCTTCTCAGGAGGGACGGAGTGGAGATAGGGGAGGGGAATTGGGGCAGTGGGTCCATTTCTGGCTCAGGATGGGGCCTCGGAGGGCTGCCTCTTGGAGAGGAGCCACAGACCTAAGGCAGGATAGGCCAAGAGTAGGGATGAACAGGCCGACCTTTGAGGTCCGTGGGATCTGAGAATAGGATTGTCATGGTCTGGGCAGCCTGGGAGTCAGGCAGTGGGGGAAGATGGCCCCTTCAGGACTGAGATGGCCCCCCAACACTCAAACAAGAGACTCAGTTTCCCCCGGGGAAGTTAGGGAGTTTGCTAGGAGGTTAAACACTTATGTTGAGGTTAAAACCTTGACTCCCTTCTATGTGACCCTGGGCAGTTCCTTAACTAAAAAAAATCTCCTGCACAGAATGGGAGTGTCTAATTATAATTAGTAACAATTTACTGAGGTCACAGGCTCCAAATTCTTCTGAGGTTTCAATAGGACAGTATTGTTACTGTTACTATTAAGACCGGAAAATTCACCAGTTCCTGGGAAAGTAGAGGTCCTCTTAGGCAGGGTTGTAAGTGTCCCCTCCACCATGTAGTAAAGTAGGAGAGATCAAGGGAGGGTCAGAAATGAAAGAAGACCCAAACCCTACCTCTCAAGCAGTAAGGGAAAGATGTGGATTCAGATGTGACTTCAAACCCTCAGCCACTCCTCTTCGCTGATCCTTTGTGTCTTCTGTATCATGGGTAAAATGACGATTTCAGAGAGAATGGAGGAAAACAGGCATATAAAGCTCAAAGCGCTGTGTCCTTAGGGCACTGGTGATAACCCTCAAAAAGTTTTGTCATCACTGCCTTAGCAGTGCCACTGAGACCCACACATGTACCCAAATGTGCTCCTATGCTCTGGCCATTATCACCAGTGCTCTTGGTAGCAATGTGTGTACATAAGTGCTAGTATTTGGTCACAAACCTCCAAGATGACAATGTGACATTTATTATTATTTTTTCTTTAAAAGGAAAGTAAGAAACCAAAGCAAAACAATTTCACAACCAGCCAATAAGAGAGTAACAATCATCAGCACATTGTATATTATTATATTCAGAGAAATTATTTAGGATAAAAAATATAGACATGAAACATTGTGCAAAAAATTGCTAGCACAAAACTTTTGCCTCAGTGAATCAAGAGAAACCAGCTATATGACTATCTTTTTTGTTATGATTGCTCTACTGTTTTCAAATAAACATTTCACATTAAAAATGAAATCCGAAGATGACCCTGAGAAAACTACTTTTTACTCAAAATTCTTTTTCTTTAACTGTCTTAACTAATTTTTATGTACATAGATTTTGTTTCAGTTCATCACACAAGTGCAACAATGCAATGTGTGACTTAGTTCACTGAGAAGTATACTTTCAGTGCTCATCCATTTAAGAGTGAAAATGTCTAGTTCAGCGCTCTTTAGAGCTGAGTAGTATTCCATTATATAGAAATACCACATCTTTTTTATGCATTCCTCAATTGAAGGAGCATTTAGGTTGTTTCCAAGATCTAGCTTTTATGAACTGGGCAGCTATGAACATAGGTGCACATATATCTCTGTGGTAGGATGTTTTCAATTCTTTCGGGAAGATATCCAGAAGGGGAATAGCTGGGTCATATGGGACCTCCAGTCCTAGTTTTTTGAGGAATTGCCACACTGACTTCCAGCATGACGTTTATGAGCCAGCATTTTAGTTTATAAAGCAACATTTCATTCTTTCTCTTCTACTGCAGCCTGCTTGGCAAGATCCCATGAGTCTTAGGACTCCTGCTGTGTGGCTGGGGATCCCGAGGTCTGAAAGAGAGATGTGGTCTGCCGAGGTCATTGTGATAGTGGGCATAGTGGGGTGCCCAACTGTGCCTGAGCCCAAAGCCCAGTTTTTCTGAACTTCCCTTTTAAGGAACCTGGCAGGAATGGGTGAGAACGATATTTGTGCAGTTTCTGCCTTTCTGGTTTCCTGATTTTTTAGCCCCTGGAGGACTAGACCCAGGGCTTCTTGGGCAGAGGTCTAGGCCATCCATGGACCAGCAGGTCAGACTCTCCTTCTTCCTGCTCTCTCCCTTTGCCCTCTTTCCGGGCTCAGGTCTCAGCTTTTGAAGGACTTTGACAGAGGGAATCCCTTGAAAGTGGGGAGATGAGTAAGGAGTGAATCCCATCAGAACTGGGACTGTCACACCCACTATAGACAAGGCAACAGAGACAGAAAGATCACATGACTGCCCAAGGGTGCCCGGCATGAGTGTGGCAGGGTAGTTATTCTGTACTTCAGGGGCCCAGCCATCCTCACCACCATCTGATGCTCTTCTCTCTTCTTCCTGGGACTGTCTACAGGGCACTGGACCGAAGCGTGACAAAAACACCTCTGGACAGGTTGCCGGGGCCCAACATGGAGGAGGCAGCTGGGCCTCCGGCCCGGGCTGAGGCCCGAGTGGTAAGTGCCACACTGACATGGCGACAGCGGCCTCCAGCCCAGGAAGAAATTAGACACCGTTTTCATAAAGTGTCCCTGGTGTCAGGGACCCGAGAGGAGATGTTTGGGTACACCCACCTTCAAGAGGAAGTCAATGGCTTTGCTACTCGGGAAGAAGAGAGTGTGAATCACCAGGGCCTTCAGAACGAGGCTGGCTCCACAAACTTCCAGAGCCATGGGCCCATCTTTTCCAAGAAGTACATGCCACCCCCAAAGGAGAAAAAGCTGGCAGGGAGGCCGAAGAAGGCCGCAGACCAGACTGACAGCATCCCCCAGGGTCCCAGGACTGAGCCCCCAGGCATGGGATCCGCAGCCCGGGCTGAGCTGTTGGTGCCTCTGCCTGGGCCCCGGGAGCCCAGCCCCCACCCAGGCGTGAGTCACACTGGTGGGAGCTCCTGGAACCGTGAGGAGAGTCGGGTGACACGTACCGTGCGCACAACCACAGTAGTGGGGGGCCATGTGGAACGCCGGGTGAGCAGCTCGGTGACCTCGGGACCACCACTGTCTGGGGAGACCTTGCCAAGAGGCCGCCACGTGGCCCGCTCGGTCCGGGCGGTGGTGGTGAACCCCCAGACTGAGGGCTCATCCAGCCACAGCAAGGCCCGGGAGCTGCTGGGTAGCCTGGTGGCTGCTGAGAACAGCTCTCCTGCTAGCCGCCTCCCCAGGCCCACGAATGTTGTGCCAAGGAGCCAGGGGCTGGGCAGCACGGGGGGGTCAGTCTTGGGGCAGCTGCCCGAGACCAGGACAGCCCAGCCAAAGGTCCCTGCCAGCAGCCCAGCGGGTCCTCACCCACCCCAGAACCACGACATCCCTGCAGCCCGCCCAGATCAAGACCAAGGTAGGGCCTTGGATGCCAAGGTCTGTGAGCCCCTAAGGGTGCAAGGAGCCTCCAGCCCTATTCCGCTGCCTCCCCAGACTTCTAAGGGCCAAGCACCAGTGCCCTCCTCTCCCAGACTCCAGACCCGTGCTCCCTCCCCGGACTTGGCCCAACACCCAGAGCAGCCCGTGCTTGCCTCTCAGCCCAGGGCCCAGCCCAGTCCCCATGGCCTGCCCTCTGTAGAGAGGGAAAGACTTGCAGATCCCCTTGCTGCGCCCATCCTGCCTGTGGAGAGGGGCGAGGCTGTTACAGTGCCTGGACAACCTCTTGTTCCACCTTCTGTTAGAAAGAAGACTGTCCCCAGCCCCGGAGGTGTTTCTACTGTCTCCTCCCCAAGGAATAAGTTTGTTCAGGACTCTGAGAATGTGCCTGTCTCCTCCCTTACTCAGAAAGTGGCTCTTCAAAACCCTGGTGCTCCTAATGCCTCGTCCCCCAAGTCAACCAAGGCTGTCCAGGGCCCAGAAAGAGGTCCTAGCACCCCAAAGGAGGTTGTCTGGGGTGCTGAAAACAGCCCCACCCCCTCTCTTCCCAAGGAAGAGAGTGTTCAAAGACCAACTGCTTCTGTTCCCCTACTCCCCAAAGAGGATGAGGCCATCCCAAGTGCCAAAGGGAGCCCTGTCTCATCTTCTCCTCAAAAAGAGGCTATCCAGAGCCCTGCTCTTTCTCCTGCCCCATCCTCCTCAGTGGGCAAGGAGTCCCCCAGTCCAGGAGGCACCCCTGTTGCAGTGCCAGTGGAAGCAGAGGCCAGCATGGAGTCCCAGCTTGTCCCTGACTCTGCTGAGAGCAAGTCACTTCCAGAGTCATCGAGTGAGGAGGATGAGAGGGCCCTGGCTGCTGACCTGGAGATTTTCCTGGATACGCTACGGAGCATGGAGCCCCCTGAGATCCTCCACACTCACCGGCTGCCCCGAGCCCCACGCTCCTCCTACTTGGCCATGTATGCCACACTGCCTGCCATCCAGGAGGACCAGCCTGGACCGTGGGTGCTGGGACCCAGTCCCCAGGTGGTGCCCACCCTGGACGAGGAGAAGGAGGAGGAAAGGGAGGAGGAGGAGGAGGACGACGAGGAAGAGGAGGAACCAGAGAACCCCTACCTGAGCGATGATGAAAAGCTTCAGCGCAGGCTGGAGAAAGCCGGACCCAGCCCTTCTTGGGGCTCCCGTTCTGTCAGACCCACCAAGGACTCTTGCTCGCCCCTGGAGATGATGAAGAAACATGTAGCAGATGCCAGGAGCCATCACCCAGAACTTGGGCTGGAACTGCAGACTGGCAACCGGCCCACTTCCAGGCTGGGCGGCAGCATTCTTTATAGCAGTCTGGTTCCTGCCACCAAGGAAGGCCCCCACCTGGAACCGCTGGGTGCAAAACTATCTGCTCTGCCACCCCATGGGGCACCGGGGCTCAAGAAGGTGCCTGGACAGCTGCCCCTGCTCTGCAGCGGAAGGCCACCACCAGAGAAGCTGACACGTGCCCAGCCCCTGGAGGGGTGGGTGAGTGAGGCCTCGGGTGGGCAGGGGAGGTGCCTGGCTTCCCCTGGGTCCAGGTTTGGGTGGTGCATGGAGAACGGTACTGGGAGCTAGAGTCCCTGGAGGCAGGAAGGAGGCTTCGGTCTGAGGTCTAGTTCAGTTAGTCTGTGCAAGCCACATCTCTCTGGGCCTCAGTCTCCTTGTTCATTTAACAGGAAGTTTGCACTGTGGATTTTGAAGGGCTTGGTGGCTCCCATGTCCTGGAAGCTGGGGAAGGGAGTGAAAGGCCCCCAGGGGTTGGAAACAAGTGTGGCACCCTCTGAGGACCAGCTTTTTCGGGGTGGAGACCAATAGGGAGGTCATGGAACCCGCAGAACGTTAGGTTGAGAGGGAGCGGTAGGTAGGTGACCCTGTAAGACTTCTTATTTCTCTCCCTGTTGCAGAGCCCGTCATTGAAGACCCAGGGCAAGCTGAACACCAGGCCTGGGAAGGTAGGCGTATGGGACAAGGGGACAGGTGGCAGGTGATGGGGCCAGGGACAGAACCTGAGGGCGTGTGCTATGCCTTCTCAGGTGATCTTCTTCTCAGAGCCGGGCTGCCAGGGCAGCAGCAGGGAGGTCTGTGAAGACACTGCTGACGCCTCGGGCTGGGATCTCGTCAGCTCCATAAGGGTGGTACGAGGATGGTGAGTGGGCCTGGCTGTGACCCTAGGGGTGCAAAGGGGCCCCCAGCCTAGTGGAAACCCCATCAGCAACTCAGACACCATGGGTACACCCTGATACCCAACTGTGACCTGGGGTCTCTGTGCCCACAGCTGGGTGCTGTACGAACAGCCGGAGTTCCAGGGCCAGAAGCTGGTCCTGCCTGAAGGAGAGGTGGAACTCAGAGGCCTGCGGCCAGCCTGGAGCACTCAGGGCATTGGCTCCCTCCGGCGGGTTGTCCGGGTGAGTGGGCTGGGTAGGGGGCAGCCTCGAGCGCCTGGAGTGGGGGAACCCTGGGAGAGAGTGTATGGGGAATGAGCAGAAGGGGCTTTATTGTGGGCCACCTAAAGGTTCCTGACCTTGGAGGCATGGGGGAAGAAAGACACCCTGGTTTGTGTCCAATCTGGGGGGAGGCAGGGCCAAGCACAGGCTAAGCCCCAGCCGGAGAAAGCAGCCCAGGGGTGTCTGAGCTTGCGCTGAGGCGAAGTGACAGAATGGCTGAGTGACAGAAATGGGCCAGGTTTGCCTAGCACCCAGTGCAAGGGGCCAGGGATATTTGTTCCTTCACTTGTTCACAGATGCTCGCTAATTACTGAGTGCCACTCCCTGGGCCAGGCAGGGGCGGGTCCTCTCTGCCCTGCCCGCCCGGCAGATATGCTGTGAGGGCTGGTTCAAAGAAGGAAGACTGCGTCACCAGCCTGGGGCTGCATGAACACCCTTCTGGATGTCAGGAAAAAAGACAGGGAGCCCAGACAGGGTTGGAAATCCTAGGGTGTCTGGGAGATTTTGTGGGGGAAGGAGAAAGAGTTTGAAAAGTTGACATTGTAATTTCGTATTTGTAAAGCAAAAAACAACAACCCTGTTTTCAGAGCATGAATTAACAAACTTGATAAAAATAACCTTGACCCCCACAGAGACCCAGAAGAAAGAACAATGAGTTTAAACAGGGTCCAGCTTGGGTGTTTGTTTTTGTTTTTAAGGAAAGGGCTGAGTAACAAGTGTAGAGTTGTTACAATCTTGCTGGTGCAGCTGACACAGTGTCCCAGGAGGAGGGTATAGCAGTTTCAAAGCCCGGGCCAGTTGTGGACAATTTATTGTGAGAAACTCACAATAAATTCACCTTCATGTGGGAGGTAATGAGGTACAAGAGAAAAGCAAGGCTTTGAAGTTAAGACATCCTAGGATTGAATCCAACACTGAGTGGGCACCTACTGTGTGCGGGTACGTGGGTGGTGCCAGGTTGCAACACCAAACAAGAAGTATGCTGCTCTGTTCTTGGCTCTGCTGTTTACAAGCACTGTGACCTCGGGTAGTTTGCTTAACTTCCATGAGCCTCACTTTCTTCAACTCTGAATGAACTAATAATACCCACTGCGGGGACAGACAGGGACCGGGTAGACATGACCTTAGCATAGTGCCCCACTCAGCAGATGCTTCATAGTCATTTCATGAATGAATGAGTGAATGAAAATGGTCCCGGGGATAAAGAAACACTCAGAAAGCAGAGAGTGCTGTCTGCGATGCAACTCGGACACCAATTGAAGCCAGGCTGCAGGAGTGGAGGCTGCAGGTGCAGTTAGTTCAGTGGTGCAGCGAACACTTAGCATGCCTGAGGTCCTGACCATTCCTAGTACAAAAATACAACAACAACAAAACAGTTCGGGTGGAGACTGGTAAAGTACCTAAAGCTGGACCTCAGGAAGTGGGTTACAAGCTTGCTTATCCTTCCACCAGGCAGGAAGTCAGGCTTCCCAAAGACAAGGGGAGGGTGTTAGGCTTTGCAGCTTCTCCTGGGATCTTTGGTTTCAGATTCCAAAGGTGGACGAAGAACTTTGGTCTCAAGCTTGGGTAGCTGCTCTTCCAAGAACACCCCATTTTCCCTTCTCCCCAGTTTTTGGGGAGACAGTCAGAAAGGTTTTCCAGGCCATCTGGAGCTCTGGCTGCACAGACTTGGAGAGGCAGGAGAGGGGCACAGTGGTCTCCAAAGAGCGCCACTTCACATCTTGTTGTCCCCGCTTCTCCTTCTTCAGGACTACTGCACCCCAGAGATCATCCTGTTCTCTGAGGAGGGCCTCAAGGGTGAGCAAGTGAAGCTAACTGAGGCCTTGAAGGATCCTGAGGGCCTGAAGAGGCCTCTGCAAGTGGCATCTGCCACTGTCTCTGCAGGACTGTGAGTGTGGGCTATTCTGGAATCGCTTCATGTAACATTTACTACTATGCTGGGTGCTGGGGGCACAGGTGACAGGACACGGTTCCTCCCTTCACAAGTGCTCAGTCTACTGGTGGGAACAGGCAAGTAGACAATAGCAATCCAGAGTAGGTAGATGGGGAAGCACGGGGTTTCAGGAACATAGAAAAGCACCAAAGTGGCTGAACATGGGGTGAGGGGATAGTCAAAGAAGCCCTCCTGGAGGAAGAGACATCTCAGCTGGGACGAGTCTTAAGAATCTAATCTCCAGGAGGGTATGAATTTGTGTGCTTGGTTAGTACTGCATTGATGATGCTGGAAGCAGGGCTAGCTCAGTGTCCGTGCCTCTAAATATCTGTTACTGAATGAATGGGGAAAGCAATATATCTGGCAGAAGTGAGTGGTGAGAGATCTAAGCTTCCAAAGTTCAGCCTGGGAGCTGGGGGGTGTCCCTTGAGATCTGGGGTGCGACACCCCTTCTACCTTCCCCAGGTGGATGCTGTACTCCAAACCATTCTTTGAAGACACCCCCTATATCCTGGAGCCTGGAGAGTACCCCACTTTGGAGGCCTGGGGTACATCAAACCCCACTGTGGGCTCCCTGAAGCCCATGGGATTGGTAAGGAGCAGGGCACACACACAGGCCGCTCTGTCCCTCGTCCCAAATAGTACGGTCCTGCATCTGTGGGCAGAAGAGATGAACTGAAGTGTGGAACAGAGCTCCTGGCAGCCAACACTTGGGAGGTCCTACTGGGAAATGGAGGAGAGTGAGGATTCTTCCAAGGGGTTGGGGAAAAGAAACACATTTTTAGGGGGTCTGAGGATCAAGAAAATCCTAGGTCCCCAGTTCCATCTGTCTTCCTCACCTTTGGGTTGGAGACTCAGCAACATCTCCTTTGCAGGGCTGTCCAAGCGTGGAGAAGCCAGGGGAGCCCAAGGTAAGGAGCCAGACTTCAGGCTCAAAGAGGGCCATAGTTGTATGGGGGTGGTTATCATGGCCTGGACGGGGAGACAGGAGAGGAAGGCTGGGGACCAGGAGCCGGGTCTGGGAGGATGGAACCAAAGGGCTCACTGGGCACTGGCTTTTGATGTGTAAGGACAGGGCAGAGGTCAGAGTAGAGACAGGATGCAGCTCAGTGAGGCTGGTACTGGGCAGACCCATTCTTGGACGGCTGGGTTTATCTGAGTCCAGTGACATCCCAGAAACCTGACACCCTCTTTCCTCCCAGGCAGTGGTGTATGAGGCTCCAGGCTTTCAGGGCAAGAGCTGGGAAGTGAGCAGAGACATCTACAACCTTCAGCAGCCAGAGGACAGCCAGAGCCCCAACCTGGCCTCTGTGGGGTCCTTGCGGGTTCTTGGGGGCTGGTGAGCATTTAGGGTGATTTTTTTCTACCTTGTCACCCCTACTGACCATTGCTTTGGGGATGGAACGCGACCTATGTGGTCTGGGGTGGAGTAGCCGTCCAGGGACTTCCTGTAACTGAGTCTGACCATTCTCCCCTGCCACCAGCTGGGTGGGCTACGAGAAGGCGGGCTTCCGCGGCCACCAGTACCTGCTAGAGGAGGGCGAGTACGCGGACTGGTCGCACTGGGGAGGCTATGACGAACTGCTGACCTCCCTGCGCATCATCCGGACGGTAAGCAAGGGCAATTGACCGCTGCCGACTGCCCCAGTACAGTCTGAGGGAGGAACCTGAAGCCCTCTCCCAGTTCTCCAAGTATTTGATGAGGGCTACACTGGCGGCTTCACCCCAGATTCCTCAAGTGGGCTGCGTCCTTGGGGTCTGGGAACTCCCAGGTGTTTCCAGTCATAGGCTAGCGAGACATGTCGATCCCCGGGTCCAGGACTTCGGGGACCCGGCCGTGGTGCTGTTTGAGGCCATGGACTTCCAAGGGCACTGCGTGGAGGTGAGCACGGCCCTGCCGGATGTGGAGCTAGTGCAACACGGGCCCCGCACACAGGCCATCCACGTGCTCAGCGGCGTGTAAGTGATCCCGCCGGCTCTCGGGGCCGAGGGCGGTTGGGGAGAGGGGCAGCTTCACCTCCTTGACCCACTTCTCGCCCTTCCTGCAGGTGGGTGGCCTACGAGCAGGTGGGTTTCTCGGGCGAGCAGTATGTACTGGAGAAGGGCGTATACCGTAACTGCGATGACTGGGGCGCGGGCAACAGCGCCCTCGCCTCGCTGCAACCGGTACTGCAGGTGTGTGCAGGCGGCGGGCGGGCGGGCGGGGCCCAGGGAGGGGCGGGGCTTTGAGCCTGGGAGGGGAGGGGCATCTGGAAGGGGCGGGGCGGGGTCAAAGTGTCCGGGAAGGAAGCCGGGCAAGCACCAGTGGGTTGGTGGTGTTGAAATCTAGAGGAATAAATAGGGCCAAGTGTTGGCACCCTCCTTGAATCTCAAATCTGGTCCCTTCCTTCAGGTCGGGGAGCACGATCTGCACTTCGTCTCAAAGGTAAGGAGGCGGACTCAGAAGCCACTGCCTCCTGTCAAACCTCTCACCCTCTCGCCAGCCCCTTCTGTCCCGCTCCTTCGCCCTTCTGCACTCTCATCTGCCTCTCTGCCTTCAGATTCAGCTTTTTTCCGGCCCCGACTTCCTGGGCGACCACGTCTGCTTCGAGGATGACCAAGCCTCTCTGCCCGCCTCCTTCCAGCCCCAGTCCTGCCGGGTTCTCGGAGGCAGGTGAGGACGCGGAGCGGGTGGAGCGCTGAGGGGCGGGGACGAGGGGCACCGTCTTTGAGACGATTCACTGAAGTTTTCCGGCTGGACCTGAATTTGCGATTTTCTTTCCTTAGTTTCCTGACTAGGTAGTGTTACAGACATGTGGCACTATACCTAGCGTCTTTTAACCTTTCATTTTTTCATTCTTTCACTTTTTTTTTTTTTTTTGGTGGCTCCAGGAATCCAACTTAGGACCCAGCACTTGCCCCAAGGCGCTGCACTACTAAGCTGTATCCCTGGCTCACTGTTTCTTTTTTTGTTGGTTTGTTTGGTTTTTGCAGTCCTGGGGATTGAACCCAGAGACATTGTACCACCTTTTAGTTTTAATTTAATTTAATTTAATTAATATAGTTTAGACAGAGCTTCACTAAGTTGTGCAGGTAGGACTCCAACTCTTGCATCAGCTTCCCAAGTACTAGGATTCCTCCAGTCGTGCACCGCTGTGCCTGCCTGTCTGTATTTTATACATTTCTTGCCCCAAACCTGGAATCAACCACTTCTCAAAGAACTGTAGTTCTTTAGAGTAGGAAACGGTATTTAAAGACCAGAATCTGCATTCTGGGTGTTTCAAAATTGTAATACCAATAGTACTAATGATGAAAACCACTGAAAGCTATTTGAGGTTTGTGTTTCCTTTTGTCCCCAGAACATTATCTTGATATGTATGTCACTTGATAGGTATTATTCAAAATACAATGCTTTAAGAACATTTAAAATAAACTTTATGTTGTGTAGTTATGTCACCAGTAGATACATTGATTTGATTTAATTTAATTTAATTTTTTTTTTTGGTACCAGGGATCAAACTCACAACCTTGTGCCTGCCAGGCAGGCGCTTAGGCCACTAAGCTAAATCCCCAGCCCTATTTTTTGAGACAGGGTCTCACTATGCAGTTCAGGCTGGCCTTGAACTCACTTTGTAGCCCAGGCTGGTCTCAAACTCACAATGATCCTCCTGCCTCAGCCTCCCAAGTGCTGGGATTAAAGGTGTGCACCACCATACCCAGCTACATTGATTTAATTTTAATTTTTAGGAATACTTTCCATTTTTATTTAATCTCAGCTCTCCCCCTCAAGTGTTGGGGATTAAACCCAGGGCCTCCCACTTGCTAGGCAAGTCTCTTCCCCTGAGCTACACCCCTAGGGTGTAATCTTTTTTAATTACATTTTTAAAAAAAACAGTGCTGCCCAGGCTTGAACTGGTGATCCTACCACTTCGACCTTCTGGAGTGCTGGGATTCCAGACATGTGCCACTGTGTCAGGAGCATGGTTTTCAAAAATGTATCAAAATTTGCATGGCTCCTGTCTTAGCCCGGACTGGTCTACCAAAATACCATAGACTGTGTTGCTTAAACAACAGAAATTTATTTTCTTAGTTCTAGCAGCAAGTGCCAGATCGAGGTGCTGGCTAATTCATGTCCCCAGTGAGAACTCTTCATGGCTTGCAGAAGGCCACCTTTGCATTGCGTCCTCACGTAGCAGAGAGAGCAGCACGTCTGTCTTTAGTTGGGGAGACACTCATACCATCACAGGGTCCCAGTTTAGTGACCTCATAGAAACCAGATTACCTCCAGCAGACTCCACCTCTCAGCACCATTACCTTGGGGATTGAGATTTCAATGTGTGACAGAGGGTGTGGCATAGATATTCAGCCTATAACAATTCCAAAGCCACAACTTCCATTTCTCCCTGCTGCCTTTCTCCTTCCTCTCTCTGTGGGGAAGTGTTTTTCCCCCTGTATTTGTCTTACTCTTTCATTGTTTCTTTTTGAAGATAAACGCAAATATACATACATATAACTGTAGAAACCAAATGCATTTTGCTTCCTGTCTCCCCTGTTATATAAAAGAGAACATTCTGTAACCTGGTCTATACACTAACACCAAATTGTAGAGTTAATTCAGCCAGTCTCTTACTGATGCACATCTGGGCCAATTCTACTCTTTGCTGTTGCCAATAGTGCTGTAATGCATGACCTTGTGTTTAGCTTTCGTGTTTTTCAAGGATATCCTTGTGACAGATTCCTAGATGAGAGATTGATGAATAATTGTCCATGGAATGTTGTTTGAAATTGCCAAATTCCCCTCCAAAGCAGCAGTAGGATTTCCATCAGTGCTGTCTTAAGTCTGCCCTCAATCCCTGCTGCTGCAGTGCCTTTTCATCCCTGACCTTCCCTGGATTGGGGCAGGGGTCGGGGGGTGGAGTGGGCAGCAACCCTGCATCCACTCTTGGACCGCAGGTTAATCTGGCTGATCTGGGATCGGGTAGGCTGAGATCACCCCCTCCAACTCTCCCTTCCCCAGCTGGATCCTGTTCGATGGGAAGAACTTCGAGGGGGACCAACACATCCTCTCTGAGGGCGAGTTCCCTACTCTCATGGCCATGGGCTGCCTGGCCTCCACGGTCCTGGGTTCTCTTCGGAAAGTGCCCCTGGTGAGTGTCCCTGTCCAGTTCCGGGCCACCCCAGAGGCAGCAAGAGAGTCTTGTGGGAGATCCTGGGCTGAAGCTCATCTCGCTGCCTCGTAGGCTGGGTCAAAGAGTCTTTTTCAGAGCCGCCCCTCAACTCTGGGGCTTTCAAAGTAGCTCAACTTACTATGTATTTATCAAGTGTCTGTGGGGATAAGTCCTGGGAACACCGGAAAAACCAGACACAGCTCTGCCTTCAAGGACCCCATGGTCATACTCTCCTAAAAATTCACAGGGTGAGAGATGTGTCCAGATGTAGAAGTGGTACAGAGATGAGGGGGACTGATGCTCAAGACAGCATTGTGGCTTGAGTGATGTTCTGTGCATGGAGAGGTGTTAGGATCAACCAGGTGGCTCTGCAGGGACAGATGAGAAGGGGAGGGAAGGGACTGGCTGCTTCAGGGACCAGAGGAGTGGTGACATCCTGGACCAGGGAGGAGAGAAGTGATGTGGACCCTCTTAAACCACTTGCACCTGTGTGTTTGTGGGGGGCTGGCTCCTGAATGGGCAGCCGGTCAAAACAGCTGATGTTCGCTGAGAAGACCCTGCCTGAGCTTCCATCTTACCAAGGCCTCTAATGCCCACCGCAACCATTATTAGATCCATTTTCCAGATGTGGAAACTGACATACAGAGCCACCCAGCCACATGCTCCAGGATGCACAGTTAGGAACAGGCAGCCTGACTTGCTGAGCTCTGAAGACAAGTGGCCTGGGATTTGAAGCCCAGTTTTAGGGCCTCAAGCAAGCAGTTTCACCTTCTCTAGCCTCAGTTTCCCTTCTGACAAATGGGGATCTTGATAGCATGTACCTACATAGGGTTGTTGAGTTATATTGTTGAGGAGATAAGATAAAGCACTCAGCACAGTATCTGACGTGCAGTGAACTCAATAAATGACCACAGCTATTATTACCAGAACTGTGATTATTATGGTTGTTGGGAAGATGGAAAGGAGAGGTTAGAGAATAAGCCCCCGGTTATGGCCTGACCCTTGCTCCTACAGGTGCCATTTATGCTGGGCACAGCAGCACATGCCTATAATCCTGGCACTCAGGAGACTGAGGCAAAAGGATCACTGTGAGTTTGAGGCCAACTTTGGCTGCTTAAGGAGTTCAAGGCCAGCCTGGACTACATAGCTAGACCTTGTCTCAAAAGAAAAAAAAAAGGCCATTTCTCAGCTGACAGTGTTGCGGAGTCAGTGGGTGAGCTCAGGAGCATCAAGGGCTTGCAGGACAGATTGGGGAGCCGTGGAGTCGTGGCCTCACCCCTTTTCCACCCGCCCCACCCCAGCACTTTTCAGAGCCTGCCATTTTCTTGTATGGGCTGGAGTGCTTCGAGGGGAAGGAGATCGAGCTCAGCGGGGAGGTTCGGAGCCTGCAAGCCCAGGGCTTCAACAACCACGTGCTGTCTGTGCGGATCAAGGGGGGCGTGTGAGTGTGGTGGGGGAGGCTGGGCTGTGGGGGCTGCTAGCAGGAATGGGCATCCCAGGGGGTCCCCTCCCCTCTCCATTCCTGTACCCCGCCCACAAGCCAGGAAGGAGGGAGAACAGAAGACAGAGATATCACCGGCTCTCAGGGCCGGGACTGCAGCCCCTGTGGGCCCCTCAGGACCCTCCCTTGCCCTCCAAACCCCAAAACTAGTTCCCAGCCTCCTTCTTGCTCGGGACCCTTTAAGCAGAAGAGTCCTAACATGAGAAAAGAGAAGGGAAGATCATTCTGATGTCCTGCCTCCCCTGTCTGTCTGTTTGTCTGTGCTCTTCCTTGTGTCTGTGGCACGTGCTGGACCCAGCTGGGTGCTGTGTGAGCACAGTGACTTCCGGGGCCACCAGTGGCTGGTGAGCAGCTGCGAGATCACCAACTGGCTGACCTACAGCGGCACCCAGAGGGTGGGCTCCCTCTACCCCATCAAGCAGGTGGGTGGCAGGCCGGGTTGGGTACCTGGATGGGTCTGTCCAGTGTGTGCCTGTCTGTGTGTTTCCCAAGCTTGGCATTTGTGTACAAATGGTCACAGTTTTGGCTCCATCATCATCCTTCTTGCACAGTTATCTAGTTAATGTTTTTTTCTATGTCAGTTCACTTTTTTTGTTCTTTGGGTTTTTTCTTTGTATTTTTCGGTGGCACTGGGGATTGAACATAGGGCCTTCACACTCACACTGAGCTTCATCTCCAGCCCTTTTTCTTTTTTTATTTATTTATTTATTTATTTTTTTATCCAGGCTGTGCTTGAACTTGCAGTTCTCCTGCCTCAGCACCCCAGGAGATTTATAGCAGTGTGGAATCATATCCAATTTGTGAATTTTTTTTTTGTTGGTACCAGGGATCAAACTCACAATCTTGTGCCTGCCAAGCAGGTGCTTAAGCCACTGAGCTAAATCCCCAGCCCATCATGTCCAATTTAACTCACTTCTTTTTTTTACTGTATCCTTATCCTAAGGAATAATATCCATAAAATCAGGAATTTGATGTGTATGTATGATTTTTTTTCTTAATAGGTATAATAAATACATTGCCACCAAAGTTTCAAAAATAAAGGGCTAGGGATGTAGCTCAGTGGTAGAACACTTGCCTGGCATGCATGGGTTCAATCCCCAGTACCCCAAAAATGTCCATGTAAGTTTTCAAAAACAAGTTTTCTACACAGGATTCAAAATCAAGTCATGTACCACTGCTCTCATCTTGAGAAACATAGTCTCGGTTTATGAATGTCCATGTGTCTGTGCCTGCTTGTCCATACGTGGATCTCATTTCTGCACACGAGCATTTCTGTGGTGGCACTGTGTGTGTGCATGTGTGTGTGTACAATCCATGTGCACTAGTGTCTGTCTGAGGGTCTTTCTATGCCTGTGACATCATTTGTGGCCATTGTCCGTGTGCCCTAGAAGTGACCTCTGTGTATGTGCGTGAATGCATGTGTGTGCTTCTGTGGGAGTGTACCGGCTTTGTGACTGCTCCTGCCTGTGTCTGTGACGCTGCCAAGTGTGTCTTTGTACCAGGGTGTTTGTGTAGTCCCTGTATTCACAGACTCTTAGGATATCATTGCTGGAAGAAGCCCTGGAGATTATCTCCAACCCTCACATTTTACAGATGGGGAAATAAAGGCCCAGAGAAGTGGACAAGGATTTGCTCTGCAATCTTGGGCAAGTACTGGACCTCTGTGGACCTCCATTTCCTCATCTTTAAAATGGGGATAGTGTGGGTGTGTTTGAGGACTGAGATCTGTAATGTCTATAGAGCCCTTAGAGTGGCGCTTGAGAAGGAAGCACTCAACAGAGACTGGCTGGAATTGTTACTGTTATTGTCATTACTGTCACTATCATCTAAGACCTCCTGCTGATTTGTGGCAGAGTCAGGTCTAATATCTGACAATCCAGTGTCCACCCCATTGTGGCCTCTCCACAGCATGACGTGTGTATGGGTTTCTCCCTATAAGCATGTGTTTGCGCATTTCTGTTCCTGCACACATCCGTTCTTGTATCATCCTTGAGTATCTGGTCCACAGTAGGCTGGGCAGACCTGGGATCAGTTAGGACGGGTGAGTCTGCATCTTCTGTGAATTTCTGGGGCACTTTTTGAACCATGGCTGTACCTGTCACTGTGTCCTGTTGCACATTCCCTGGGACCTCTGTGGGCACAGAGCAGTGGGAACGCGTGTGTGCGCATGTGTGTATGTGGGAACAAGGGGTGACTTAGAAGCAGAGTCGAGCCAAGTTTGAGTTTTGGGAGCGCGATCCTGGAAGATCCAGAGTTGAGAGAGGCGAGGGCATCCTTGCCTGGGGACCCCTAACTCTCAGCTTCTCCCCATCACCAGCGCCGAGCTTATTTCCGCCTCTGGAATGCGGCCCTGGGAGGATTCCTGGCAGTGCCAGACCACGTGGAGGACATGAAGGCTGGCCGGGTGGTGGTCTCCAAGCCCCAAGCTGGGGGCAGCTACATCTGGTACTACGAGGATGGGCTGCTAAAAAACCAGGTAAGGGGCTCCTGGGCCCCAGGCATTCCAAGCCCACCTTGGAAAGTCCCAACCAACGGTCAGGGATGGGGACCCAGAGAGCCTGGGGGCGTGGAGAAGGCAGGCATGGACTCCTGGGAAAATCTCTTCTTGTAGACTCAGTGTGCAAAACTGGTATTGATTCAGATGCTTCTAAGAATCCCTTAGTTTTGATATTCTGTAACAGAACTTGAATCTATTAATAATGATACTCCACAAGCTCCTGAAGACCTACTGTGTCCCAGGCTATGTTCTATAGGTGCTAGGACTACAGCAGTTGAAGGACAGAAATGATTCCTGCCTACCAGGGAAGACAAAGACAGAAGCAATTTAAATGAGCAAAATATCAAATTATCTTGGATGCTGAAAGTGCACTAGAAGAAAGATAAACCAAGAAAGGAGGACAGGGAGTTTTGGGAGCCCTACCTGAAAAGGTGACGTTTGAGGAGGCAGTGCGCAGCTGTCTCAAGGAAGAGTATGCCAGGCAGAGGGAAGAGCAAGTGCAAGGACCTTGAGGTGTGAGCGTGCCTGACACTTTCTAGGCCTGCCAAGGACCCCCGAGTGGCTGGAGTGAAGTGAGGGAAGGGAGCAAGCAGGAAGAGATGAGCTGAGGAAGATTATGGGGGTGTAGGGCCACTGGGAGTCTTGTTCTTTACTTGGCATGGATGGAACTGGCTGAGAGCCAGGTGCTATATTAAGCCTTCGCCCCAGAGCCTCCTGTAATCTTTAGAGAGCGCTGTGGGCCAGCCCTGTTGTACTCTGCATTTCACAGGTGGGGAAAGCAGAACACAGAGAGGTTAAATCATTTACTAACAGTCACACAGTCAATAAATGTGTGGAAGTTTTTCTGATGCTTTGGGAATTCATCACGGGAGACTTCCTAGAAGAGTTAATATTTTTCCAGCCCTTTTATGGTTTCTCACATTAACATTTTTAAAAATGGTATTCAGGGATTCCTAGTCCCAAGGAAACTTGAATGCAGGAGAATTAAGAGACTTGCCTAGGGTCACAACCCATAAGAGCCAGGGTTCACACCCAGAGTGTCCACGGTATGTTGGGTCTGGCAGTGTCCCTCTGGGCAGAGCAGTGCTAATGACCTCTGGGCCTTAGGTGGCCCCCACCATGAGCCTGCAGGTGATTGGACCTCCCAGCCCAGGCTCCAAGGTGGTGCTGTGGGCTGAGAGCCGCCTGCCGCGCCAGACATGGAGCATCAATGAATTGGGCCACATCTGCAGCCAAATGTTTCAAGGCCAGATCCTGGATGTGAAGGGTAATATGGCCTCTGTGCATGGGAGAGGGCACCCGAAGGGGCTGGGCTGAGGGCAGTGTTGTCCCCAGCTCTCTTTGACCACATCTCAACACCCTGTCTCTTCCTAGGTGGCCGAGGCTATGACCGGGACCACGTGGTGCTATGGGAGCTGGCTAAGGACAGGGCATCTCAGATCTGGACCGTCCATGTTCTTTGAACCTCGCCTCTCCCCCAGCCCTGGGGGCTCTTGCTGGGATGCAGTGTTTTTATAGGTTTTTGTTGTGACACAAGCTATTTTCTAATGTGCTGCTGGGTATCTTCATCTCTGTGCACCTTAATATTTGGGGTTTGCGGTGAAGATTGTCCACTGGCCTTCTATCCATACACTCAGGCTGGTTTCTCCCTATTTGTTTTTATTTGGGGCTTGGATGTATGGTCCCCCTCGGCCACCAGAGGGAGCCCGACAACCGGACTAAGTGATGAGCCAACCACAGGCTGTGTTCTGAGCCTCCTCTGAGCTATAAGTGGCCTCAGGCTGTGAGGACACAGACAGATACCAAGGCTTGTGGTCCCCACCCTCAGGGAACACATAGTTCAGTGGAAGATTCTGATAGGGTGACAGAGTCAGTGACATGAAGCACACAGTGGAGGGATGGTCAGGGTAGGACCCTGCTGCCGGGGAACCTTCTGCTGACACAGGATGGGACAGAGTGGACCAGGCTATAGGGTAGCACAGGAAAAGGATCCCGTGGAGCCAGACAAGTCTGGCGATGAACTCTGGCCTTGTGCACGCCTGTAATCCCAACTGTCAGGAGGCTGAGGCAGGAGGATTGCTGAGAGTTCAAGGCCAGCCTGGGCTACACAGTGAGATCCTGTCTCAGAAAATCAAACCAAACCAAAGAATCTAGTGGTGACAGCTTCACTGGCGGGTTCATGGTGGGCTAGGTAGGAGAGATGAGGGAGAGCTACAACCTGAAGACCCTTGTCCCCAGGCCGCCTCTACTTCTCCTAATGCTGGTCTCAAAGCCTGAAGATCTGACTTCAACCCAAGAAGCCAGGACAGGGACCAGGGCCCTAACTCCTCTTAGAGAACAGGTATAGGAGAGTGCAGCATCTTGTCCCAAATCTAGTGCTGCAGCCACTTCTCAGCCCTTACACTGATGTCCTCTGCAAGACAAAGATGAGAGGGCTGTTCTGCGGCCCCCTTCCGTCTTCGCAGCTTATGCACCAGCACCTCAAACCCAGGAGGGCCAGGGGCGTTTAGAGCAGCTATTTGTCCTTCCTACATTTGCTGCCTGGGGGTGGGTGTGGGGTAGACAGCTGCCTCCTCCTTACCCTTTGGTGGTTGCAGTCCTTGGACAGGAAATGGCCCCTAATCTGTCATTCTGGGACCCTGAGACAGGGAGACTGTCTGGGTCTGGGGTTGCCCAGGGCCTGGAGGATCTGGTAGTGGTAGAGTCTCTGGGATCATCACCCCTACTTGGGGACAGGTGAAGCAGTGCGACCAAAGGGGATGGTGAGGGTGGCAGTTTCAGGGCCTTGTCCTTTGAAGGTGATTGTAAGAGGAGAGCTCTCTGCAGTGGACTTGAGGGTAGGGGAGCAGGGGGAGCACCCTGGGGCCACCTTCTCAGCTGATAGAAATGTAGGGAGCTCCTTGGCTCCTGGGCTGGTGATGTCCAGTGACCACACATGGGTCCCCACCAAATACAAAGATAGGTTTATTGACCCCCAGCTGGGTGGCACCTGCCCTTCCACCTTAGCGCCTCCCTGCTTTGGCCATCACCCACATGGCACTGCCTGTCAGTTTCTACCACCTGGGATCCATGGCTTCAACCCCTCCCAAGGGTAGGGGGAAGGGTCCTCTGGCCAGTGATGGTGGCAGCTGTTTTGGTGGGTGTGGAGCCAAAGGTGGCACTTGCCTTAGCTGAGGTAGAAGAAGCAGATAAGAGCATTGATCGAGAA
This sequence comes from Dasyprocta punctata, assembly GCA_004363535.1. Classification (NCBI taxonomy): domain Eukaryota; kingdom Metazoa; phylum Chordata; class Mammalia; order Rodentia; family Dasyproctidae; genus Dasyprocta; species Dasyprocta punctata. The sequence continues at coordinate 37,637 of RJWM01009326.1, forward strand.
GAAGAGGAAACTGCCACCACCCATGTCGCTGAGAGCTTGGGCCCCACTTTTTTTGAGTTTGGTCGCTTTGGTTGTTTTGGTCACTTTGGTCGTGATCTCTTTGGCCCCTGAGGACTCTGCGGAGACCATGGCCGTGGTCATGGGTTTCATTGTGGGGGTCAAAGTGATCGTGTGGATCGACACGTTATCTGGGATGGTCATGCTTTCCAAGACTCCAGTCTGTATCTGCAAGAGGAGAAGTAGGGGATGCTCAGGAGGCTTCTGAATCTCCCACATTAAGGCTGCAGCCCCCCGATATCCCTCCCCCAACTCCAGATCTCCATAAAGCTTCTGCCACCTGCCCTGTCTGGAAGTTTGACTGCTTCCTGCCTTGACACAGGGAGGGGCACGCATGGTCCCTTCCTTTCCCCTACACCCCACCATGGAAACCCTTTCATGTGTCCCAGGCCTCCAGCTCCCCCAGCACAGACAGGAGCTCTGGCCCCTGGCTTTATGCAGGGAGCTTAGCCTCCTTGAGCCTCAGTTTCCTGCTTTCTGAATGGGAGAAGAGGCCCCTGCAGTGGTGAAGGTCACATGAGACAGGGCGAGGAGAATGCCCTTGGCAAACTGTCAGTGGATGGATGGAGTGGTAGCAATGACCAGATGGTGATCAACCTGTCCTTGATGCTTGAGTAAGCTGTTCCTGATAAGAACTTCATGGCTCTAGTCTCCAAGCCCTTCTAGGCATGTGGGATGCCACCAAAGTGCCTCTTGGGGTGGCAATGGACTTTGAATGGGAGTCTCCTTTTCCTTCCTGTACCCCTGAGCTTCTCTCCTGCAGAAGTTGGGGCTGGGGTCTCCTAGAACTTCTAGAAGCAGAGCAGATGCTGCTTGGGCATTTTCTCAGTCCATCCCAACAAAACCATTTCCACAGGCTCACTGTGGGTTGATACCACCCCCACACACTCTCCAGTCCTTCTTAGTTCCCTAGTATTGCAAGCTCTTGGGCACAGCACCCTTAGCACATAGCACCCATGGGTGTTGCAGTGTGTCTGGCACTCTGTGAGACTGTAACACAGGCTTTAGACTGACGGTAGCGAGAGGGGCTGGAAGCCCTGGCAAGTGAGACCCCATGGCCCAGTTCCCTGTTCGATCCCGTCCGCCTCTGCCCCATGAAAGAAGGCTGGGTGCCCAGGAGCCTGCTTTCCCTCCGTCCTGTGCCGAGCTGGAGAAGGGAGTCCTGATGGCTGTGCTGGGGACCCTGAGGAGTTGTTCTTACCTGAAGCATCACCAGGAGGCTGACGGTGAGGAGGAGGAAGAGGAAGCCGTTCATCCTCGAAGATCTTGCTGGGCTCTTGGTGGCAGCTTTGGGAGATGGGTTCAGGGCTGTGTGGGGCTCCCTGGCTCAGCTGCTTTTGAACTAGAGGAAGGGGAGGCGGGACTAGTAGAGGGAAGAAGGAGGGCCTATGGGGTTGGGGCAGGGAGCTGCTTCCTTTCTACAGTTCCAGGGGGTGACAGAAACAAGCCTCTGGGTCTCAAGGTCCACGGATAAAGAGATCTGGGAGTGAGCCAGATCCCCCGGGGGCGATGGTATGCAAACGAAGTGGGCAGCTACAGGGCAGTAGATAGGGCCCTGGGCTCGGAGCTTCAAACACACTTACCCCATCACTGGCTTTCTGGAGCAGTTCCGCAAGTCCTCATGAGGGTCTTTAGTTGCACTATCAAGGCTGACTCAATGTCCTGAATTGCTCCAAATGCTTCCCTTTCATGGTCATTTTGACTTCAGGGAAGAGCCAGAAGTTGCACGGTGCCAGGTCTGGTGAATAAGGTGGATGAGGACACGGCGTCATGTTTTTATGTGCCTGCCCTTCCATCAGATGGCACTTGGCAGCAGTGTCGACCCTAGTTTTGATCACACCTAGCAAGGGTACAAAGGAGGACTTCCAGAACTGCTTCGGAAAGTGGCGAGAACTTCTAAATGAGGGGGAGGATGTTGAGTGGGTTCAATGGCAGTGGGTGTTTTTACCATAATTTTTTTTTTTTTTTTTTTTGCAGCACTGGGAATCAAACTCACAACTTCACACCTGCCAGACAGGCACTTAAGCCACTGAGCCAAACTCCCGGCCCTGGTTTTTTTGAGGCAGGGTTGCACTGTGTAGCTCAGGCTGGCCTTGCGCTCGCATTGTAGCCCAAGCCGGCCTCGAACTCACAACGCTTCTCCTACCTCAGCCTCTCGAGTGCTGGGATTAAAGGTGTGCGCCACCACGCCCGGCTCATAAAATATTTTTTAACTTAAAATTCACTGTATATTTTCATAACACTGCGTACTTTCTTTCACTTTTTCACTTTATTCCCAGTGAACTGATACTAGGTATTAGGTGACTTGTCTAAGGTCGTAATGTGGAGTCAGTTTCATTAGAATTTGAATCCAGGTCTGTCTGAAGCCACAGGCGCACATGTAATCTTTGGGGCTGCCTTGGGACTCGCCAATTGAGTCTTGATTCCCTGTTCTCCCTCACCCCAAGGACTCTGCCGGCTCCTGCCCGGGTGTTCTCCCTGGCTTATTCTTGTGCTTTATTTACATGCCAGGAGCTAAGGGGACTCACCTGCACTTCCTCTTTGTGTCACGGCCTGTGTCACAACTCTATGGAAAACCTGAGTTGAGGCCTCCAACTCTGGGTTGAGAAAAAAGAAGAGAATCAAGACTGGGAGAGGCCTCCCTCAAGTTCTCCCTGCCTTTGTCTTATCTGGGGGTGTAGAGGGGGATCCTCAGGGTGACTTTGAGGCAGGGAGGTGGCAGCAGCAGGATGGAAGGACATTGGGCCAGGAGACAGGTGGCCCAAGACACGTGGGGGCCCAAGATTGCTTTGCTGAAAACTGGCCCTGTCACACCAGGCAGTCTGCTCCCTGCTTGCAGGGCAGTAGCGAGGTGAGCTGAACCCTAAGATCACCACGAGGTACACAGTTCCTCCAGGCTCTGGGTACACAATCTAGGTGCCAGATATTTGTAACTTTTTTTTTTTTTGGTCTCTTTGAGACATGCTTTCACTATGCAGTTCAGGCTGGTCTTGAGCTCACTTTGTAGCTCAGGCTGGTCTCAAACTCACAAAGATCTTCCTGCCTCAGCCTTCTAAATGCTGGGACTACAAGCATATACCACCATGCTTGGCTCAAATTTAAATATTTATCCTATCTGTCTAGATATCATCTATCTCATCTATCAATCATCTATCTCATCTATCTGTCCTCTATATCTATCTACCAGTCATATCTATCTATCTATCTATCTATCTATCTATCTATCTATCATCTATCTCTTTGTGGTACCAGGACTGAATCTAGGGCCTTCTATATGCTAAGTACATGCTCCACCACTGAGTATACCCCTCAGCCCCATCCCTGATGATTTAAATTTTAAATCTTTCTTACAAATCCTGTTTTCTTGTCTGCTGTGATGTGAGATGGGGCTGCTTTGGAAAGGGGGGTGAAAAGGCTTTATTTTATGCTTTGAGACATAAAATAATACTGTGTATTCCAGGCTACCCTTGAACTCATGATCCTCCTTCCTCAGGCTCCTGAGTGCTGGGATTATAGGTATGAACCACCACACCCAAGCTGGTGGGATGATTTTAAGGGTCATCAGGGCTTGAAGCATCGAAGGATGTCTGGAAAGTATCTACCTGAGGAAGTAGAGGTTTCAGACCTTGGCACATTCTGCTAATTACATCTGTATGAATAGAACCCTAGCCATTAAGCTTAGAAATCCCATTTTACAGATGGAAAAATTGAGTGCAATTTAGAGACAGAGCTTGGACTAGAGCCAAGGTTTCCCAATGCCTATGCTCCATTGTGCACCTCCAAACCCAACTGTGTGTGTATGTGTGTGTGTGTGTGTGTGGGTGGGTGTTGGGGATTGAGTTACACTGGGTTACACTCTAGCTCCTTCAGGCCTCGTGGCCTGTTCTGTGACATCCGCTCCCACCCACACCCACCTCACATAACCCGTGCTGTCCTAGGCACTGTTTATTTGCTTGTTTGTTTGAGACAGGGTCTCACTACGCAGCCCAGACTGGCCTTGAAATTGCAGTGATCATCCTGCCTTAGCCTCTCAAGTGCTTAGATTATAGGCATTGCCACACCAGGCTACCCAGGCACTTTTACACAGTGTATTTCCTCTCTGCAAGAAAAGCCCTTCTTTAGTTTCGGTACCTGGAAAGATTTTTTTCTTAAGATAGTGGGAATTGAAACCCATGGCTATGTCTCCATTCCTTTTTCAAATTTTGTTTTGAGTCAGTCTCACTATATTGGCTAGGCTGGGCTCTTCCTGCTTCAGCTTCCTAAGTAGTTGGAATTTGGCCCTCGAAAGATGGAGAGCAGTTCCTCTGGGTTCCAAGGGCCCCTTGTATCAACCACTGCTCTAAAAATCATTTTTGCTAAGCATGCAGTCTGATCTAGGACTTAGCACCCCAGCACAGCATAGAACATGGCACAAAATAAGTATCAGGACCACCAGAAGGACTGAGAGTGAAGTATCCACTCCCACCACCAAACCTTTTGTGTCTGAACGCATTTATTCAGCAGGCAGATATGGGCAACAGGGGCTCTGTGTTGAGAAGTCAGCAGTGCAGAAAAGACCTGAGGCACTAAGAAAGGAGAGCCCTTGCCGGAGCTGCTTTTCTCCTGAAAGCATCTATTTCCTAAAATGAAGAGCTAAATGAAGCAGAGTTTTCTAGATGGTTATAAGGCAAAGGGGAAAAACAGGAGTTCAAGATGCTCTCAGAAAGAGGGGACCCTAACAAACTCCTTTCAGTAGGCTTTGGGTTGGAACCAAGAAGAGTAGGAGTGAACAAGAAACAACAGCTTGGTTCTCACAAAAACTGAAGATGTTCCAAAAAAACAACATGAGAAACAACAGTGTATTAGATTACCATTCCTGAGACAAAATACCTGACACCTGCAATTTAAAGGAAGAGAGTTGCATTTGGCTCACGGTTTTAGAGGGTTCAGCCTATGGTCAGCTGGCTTCCAGACAGAAACAACATGGTGGAAGGAAGGGTGTGATGGAGGAAAGCTGCTCGTGGTGGCCAGGAAGCAGAGTAAAGGAAGGAAGGGACCATGGACTAGATAGATATAGTCCCCTAGGTTGTGCCCCATGACCCATCTAGAGACATCCAGAAGTGCACTTTAGGCATCCATCAGCCAATTGATCTGATGATCAAGATTAACCATCACAAACAGTTAATGAAGTTACACAGGCCTGGTGCAGTGGCACATACCTATAATCCCAGCACTCTGGGAGGCTGAGGCAGGAGGACTGCAATTTAGCTAGACATTCTCAAAAAATAAAGGACTGGGGATATAGCTCAGTGCAGAGGCCCTGAGTTCAGTCCCCTATGTGTGTGTGTGTGTGTGTGAGAGAGAGAGAGAGAGAGAGAGAGAGAGAGAGAGAGAGAGAGAGAGAACAAGCAAGAGAGAGAGAGAATACGAAACCAGATGGTGGGATTATCAATGAAACTTCCAAATAACTATGCTTAATATGTTCAAAGACATATAAAACAAGATAGAAAACTGGAAATTATAAAGAACCACCAAATGAAAATTCTGGAACTGAGAAATAGAGTAGAAATGAAGAATGCCATGGAGAGGTTTCACTTCAGATCAGGAGAATTATTGAAGTGCAAGATCATAAGAAAATATCCTTTATAGCATAATACATTTATTAAGTGCTTGCTTTGAGCCTGATTTGGCTTTTGATTTTGACTCTGGGGATACAGCAGTGGACAAAAATGTGTAGCCCCTGCCCTTATGGAGGTGACATTCAAATGGAGGAAGACAGATAACAAATGGGTGGCCTCAGGTTGCTATAAAGGCCGAGGTGGTGGAGGGGTAGTGTGACAAGAGAAATGGAGGTAGGACATAATTTTGATAAGTGGTCGGGATAGGCCACAAGGAGGAAATGTTGGTGTTGAGACCTCGCAGAAGGGGGAGTCTAGCAGGCAAAGCACCTCAGACTGCTACTGAATTCCAGCGTCACAGTGTTCTCTGAGGACTGTGCCCAGGGCCTAGTCCTAGTCACACAGAGGACAGGTAGAAAGTGTTTACCTGTGCCACGGAATGGAACACAACAGGGGTGGAGAGGAGAATGGTTGTGGCATGTTTAACAGTGTGATCTGCCCTGAGTTTTTCATCCTCACTGAGAGAGGGCTTGATCTAATAGCATTGTAGAGCACTTAAGGTAAATATTTATTTTTTTTCCAGTGCTGGGTTTGAACTCAGGCATTTTTGTTTGCCAGGCAAGTGCTCTACCACTGAGCTACACTCCCAGTCCTTTTTATTTTATTTTGACCCAAGGTTTTGCTAAGTTGCCCAGGCTGGCCTTGAATTTGTAATCCTCCTGCCCCAGGCTCCTTAAGTAGCTGGGATTACAGATAAACACCACCATGCCTGGCGTTAAGGTAAATCTTCACCCATCCATTCTTTTGTTCTTTCCCTCAGTCAATTTATTGACCCCTACCATGTGTCACACAGGATGATTGAGTGGGGATCCCTTCCTTTGAGGAGCTGGTCTTCCAGGAGGGTTTACCGCCCCCTCAAGCTAAACAAGAAATCCGCAATGGCAGCAGGACTGTCCAGGGAAGTGTGTAGGAAGTCGAGGACCCAGAAGTGGTTTCATGAAGGAGATGTCTGAGCTGTTCTGGAAGGACCAAGTGGGATTTTTCCCAAGTGGAAAAGGTCAGGGAGGATGTTCCTCTTGGAAGGAGAAGCCAACACTTGCGAAAGAGCCTTCTGGCTTTTGGAACACGAAGAGCGTGAGACAGGATTCCCAGGATGAGGCCTCCAGATGTCATGCTGAGCTGGGGATGGCAAGGATGCACCTAAAGGGTTGGCAATGTGGGTGGAGAAATGGGGAAGGTGGGAGAAACAGTTATGCTTTTATTCCAAGGGAATCCTTGCTGTCCTTTATTATTTGTCTTTTCATCCTGAGCTTCTGGGACTCAATAAACTTTCTTTTCTTTTCTTCTTCTCCTTCTTCTTCTTCTTCTTCTTCTTCTTCTTCTTCTTCTTCTTCTTCTTCTTCTTCTTCTTCTTTTTTTCTTTTTTGAGACAGGGTCTCCCTATATAATACAGGCTGGCCTTAAAATCCCTTACATAGCCCAGGCTGGCCTTGAACTTGTGGCCATCCTCCTGCCTTGGCTTCCCAAGTGCTACGATTACAAGTATTTGCCATCGCTCCTGACAATGAATACTAAACTCCTTATCCAGAGTGGTCACAACTGATTAGGATCCTTTAGGAAATGACCTACAAGCTAAGTTGTTCACTGTCAGAATAGAAGCTTCCAGAACCATCTAACTCCAGTGTAGGAAACAGGCCCCCTCCTCCCCAGTGAGGACCTTTCCACCGCCGTCAAACAGAGGATAGGATAAAGCAGAAGCTAGCTGAGCCCCAGCCCAGGAGCCCAGAAGCCCAGGGGGCTTCAAAGGTGGGCAGCTTAGCTCTCGAAGTCCTCCCCACACTCAAGTCTTAGATGAGCCTAAAGACCTCTAAGGTGAGGGGTAGAGAAATACATACAGGTTGGAAAAATAACTATTAGCTGAGCTTAGACTCTTGCTTTCTTTTTTTTATTTTTTATTTTTTTTGAGACAGGGTCTTGTAACTCACTTGCGAGCTACTGATAGTGGGGCTGCACCTGGAGGGGGAATGGGAATGAGAACAAGGGCAGGAGGAGAGAGAAATGGAGACAAGATGAAAGGTTCCAATCAAGTCTCGTTTATTGAGGAAGTGTCTAAGGCACTTAGAGAGGCGGGGGCGGAAGCTGTCATCTCATGAGGAGTGTGGCGAGCACGGATAGGTCGTCATCATTTCCTATCAGGCTGGAGAGGATCATGGGGGATGTAGGCTGATGCACCGGATGCCCTCAGGGGGGAGAGGTGGGTTGGCAATGGTGAGGTTGTCTCATCGCCCCCTACATCTCCTCCCTTATTATTTTATAAGATCAGGAGTATGGCAGGCCTTGTGAGGACAGCTCCTGTCTTGGGTCAAGGACTCTCCATATGAACCCAATCATGCCTTACCCGTCATTGGCATGCAGAACAGCAGTTGGTCCTGTGCCTGTCTTAGGCGGCTGATAGTGTAACATATGTGTCCTAGTTGCCCGTCTCTGGCTGCCTGTCAGGTGCCTCAGGGCAGTTGACCTCTATCATCATATGGGCCAT
>RJWM01009326.1:45929-68601 GCA_004363535.1 Dasyprocta punctata
CCTGCCTGACAGGCGTGTAAGCCGCTGAGCCAAACTCCAGGCCCTGGTTTTTTGAGGCAGGGTCGCACTGTGTAGCTCAGGCAGGTCTTGCACTCGCGTTGTAGCCCAAGCCGGCCTCGAACTCACAACGCTCCACCTACCTCAGCCTCCCGAGTGCTGGGATTAAAGGCGTGCGCCACCACGCCCGGCTTGCATTGCATCTTTAACTATACCTGAATGATTGACAAAGAAACAACATTCCTCTTTTAGGGCAGCAGAGTCCTCCCTTTTCTAAAAACAGAAGGTCTAGCCCTCATCTGTTTTGTAAAACTACCTCAGATAAAGAAGTCAGTGACTCCTGGAGGGCAGTTATAGAAGTTTGAATTGCCGTGAGATCTTGGTTAATAGCCAATTGGAGTTGGTGTAGATGTTGTTGTCCTGTTACCAATGCTGTTGTGCCCATCCCAATTCCTGCTGCTACACCCATACCCAAGAGTATGGCCAGGGTCAAGGAGATTGGCTCTCGTTTAAGTCTGTGAACCACTGAGGAGGTTGAGGGAAAAAGAGTAACCAGGGTGGTACAGAATGTGGGGGAGAATACTTACAAGGATACAGTAGTCGGTTGATGTGTTAAATGCATCGACCGCTACATAAGGAGTGAGGCCAGAATTACAGGCCCAAAAAGTCCCGTTGGGCGGGACAAGGTAAGTATTGGCACCGGATGGGGAATGGAAAGTGGTACACCGAAATGCAAGTGTGGAGGGCCAATTGGAGGGCCGTCCAAGGCAAGTTCCTTGTCCCGAAACATCGGGAAGGGTCAATGTGAAAGGTCGGGACCATTGAAAACTGCTTGTGTCAGTGGTTATAGTGAAGGTCATGTTGAGGGCTTTAGCTTCATAGTGTGGAGGGAAGGCACTAAGGCAAAGCCAACAGGATTGAGTGAGATTGGGCTGTGTGTGATTTAAGGCAAGGAAAGCTCCCTGGATCAAACTAACAAGATTAGCGCTCGGGTGTGGGGAGGGGCTCGAAGGGGGGGGGTGAAACGATATGGTTGAGAAGGAGACCTTTTAGTGGGCGTGGATGCAGATGTTGGTCTAGATATTGGGTGTGATATGGCAGTGGGCTTAGGCAAGGTATTTAAGCTATGAATGACTTGTCTTTTTAAAAGCGAAGGGGGAATTGTTGGTGCGGGGCCTTTAGCAAGAATGAAAGTCATTCCGGGGTCTGTTCCAGAGACATATGTTCGGAGTCCCCATTGGCGTCCCAATACCCAACCAGGATCCTCAGGGTCCAAGACCGTGAAACACAGTGTGTTGGTTGAGACCCAGGTTACATCTAAATGAGTGTCTTTGAGTGAGGGGACCCATGCTGTGGCGATTGACTCACAGCCCCAATAGGGGCAGTAGAATTCTCCTGGGGAGTGGCAATAAGGTTGATAAGGGTTATGGGAAGGGCATAGATATACATGTGGACCACCCTCGCAGTTTGGTTTACTGAGAAGGCTGCAAAGATTAAGGGTGAAAAAGGGTTTTCCCTTTCCTCTCCATGCAGCAAGATGTTTTTCCCCGGGGAATGTTGTCATGTGCCAAGTGGGTCCTTGGTGTGGATTGTCCCCTCGGCAGGGCAGGGTCACGGTTGTCAAAATTAAAAGGATGAAAATGAGCAGCATCTGAAAGAGAGCACAAGGGGTTGGGCCGCAGGAGAGGGTGTTATTCCTGGGCATCACATGAAGGACTTGGTGAAGGGTCGTCTATTTGTTTTACGAGGCATTCAGGTAGCCATCTAGCCTCCTTTTCTTGCTTGGAATAAACACAAACTGAGCCTCGTCCCCAGATGAGAACAGGGTCAGGGCCATGCCATATATTGGTCATTGGATCTTTCCACAGTACGGATGCAAACTGTGTTTGAGTCTGTGTATGCCAGAAACAAGATGCTGCAGAGTTGCCTGAGGCATCCAGGGTCAGAAAATTTAAAATGAAGAGGGCATGTGAAAGGATATTTCTGGGAGATCCTCGGGTAGGGTACCATGTTCCCTTCTTTATTTTATCTATAGTGGACTTGAGGGAGCGGTGTGCACGTTCAACAATGCCCTGTCCTTGAGGATTGTAGGGTATACCTGTAGTATGGAGAATATTAAGGCACTTGCAAAATTGTGCAAAGGAGGTGCTGGTATAGCCAGGGCCATTGTCGGTTTTAAGTTGTTGAGGACATCCTAGAACGGAAAAGGCTGACAACATGTGGGCTATAATATGTTTGGTAGCTTCTCCCGTCTGAAGAGTGGCAAAGATGAAGCCACTGTATGTATTGATAATTACATGAATATATTTTAGGTTGCCAAAGTCATTGAAATGGGTAATATCCATTTGCCATAATGCATTAGGGATTAGGCCTTTTGGATTGACTCCTAGGTGCTGGACAGGTAAATGGATAGCACAAGAGGGGCAATTTTTTACAATTTGTCGAGCTTGCTCTCGGGTAATTTTATGGAGAAGGCGGAGGGTTTGGGCATTGAGGTGATGTAACTGATGAGTTTGTTGGGCCTCAAGTACCTTGGAGTTATCTGTGGGCTCAGAGCTGGTCATGAAGACCTGTGCGCGTGTGGCAACATCAGCTAAATGATTTCCTCATGCAAGATGCCCAGGGAGGTTGGAATGAGCCCGCAGATGACCAATGAAGAATTTATGATGGCGAAGCCATATGAGGTTTTGTAACTGTTTGAACAGGTTTGCAGCCGGGGAAGCATGATGAATAGTAGCAACTGTTTCAAGCAGCGGAACAGACTGAGCAAGGTAGGCACTATCAGTGAATAAGTTGAAGGGTTGATTGGGGTAGGCAGTAAAAACTGTAATAATAGCCTGTAATTCTGCTAGCTGGGCAGAAAAGGTATCTGTTTGGAAGGAAAGGATATTGTCTTGAGCCACATAAGCGGCCTTGCCAGAGGAGGAGCTGTCAGTGAATATCACTGGGGCGCCAGCGAGGGGCTGTGAGGCTGTGGATTTAGGGAATATGAATGGATGACGGTTAGCAAAATCGATCAACTTATTTTTGGGGTAATGATTGTCAGTGGTCCCTGCAAAGGAGGCTAAGGCAATAGGCCATGCCTCTGTGGTTTGGAGTAGCCAATCTACTTGGTCCTTAGTGAAAGGTTGAATGATAATATCTGGTTCCTTACCAAAATAACACCTTGCTTGTTTTCTGCCTAATATTATTAGGTCTGAAACCACTTGGTAATAGGGCAAGAGTATTTTCTTAGGGGAAACCAAGAGGTGGATCCACATAAGGGGAGCCTGTTGCCAAAATACCGCTGTAGGGCAAAGCTTTGTGTTAAAGACGAGAAATTGTAAAGGTTTATCATAATCTATAAAGGAAACAGTCGGTTGGGCAATAGCTTCTTCTACTATATTGAGTGCCTTTCTAGCATTGGGAGTGAGCTCACGGGAGGAAGTTGGATCGATGTTTCCTCGGAGGATCTCATAGAGGGGTTGTAAATCATATTTGGTTAATTTAAGATAAGGTAAAAGCCAATTAATGTCACCTAGAAGTTTTTGGAAATCATTTAGCATTTAGAGGTTGTCAAGCCTCAACTGGGGTCTTGGAGAAAATATTTGTGTGCCTTGTAACTAAAAAAACCAAATATGTATATGGGTCTGTGAGCTGGACTTTATCGGGTGCTATCTGGAGTCCAGCTTTTTGCAAGGCAGTTTGTAGTTCCTGATAACATTGTAAGGTTTGGTCTTTATTATTTCCTGCCAGAAGGATATCATCCATATAGTGAAGAATGTATATTTTTGGCCAATGATCCCTAACTGACTGTATAGCAGTGGCTACAAAAGCCTGGCACAATGTGGGGGAGTTAGCCATCCCCTGAGGGAGGATGCGCCATTGAAATCTTTGCATGGGAGCCTTGAAATTAACAGCTGGGAGGCTTAAGGCAAAGCGTTTTTGATCTCGTGGGTGGAGGGGGATTGAGAAGAAACAATCTTTGAGGTCTATAATGATTTTAAAAAATCCTAGGGGGATGGCACTGGGTGAAGGGAGTCATGGCTGTAATGGTCCCATTATGACCATGGTTTTGTTTGTTGCTCTGAGATCCTGTAGTAACCTCCATTTTCCTGATTTTTTTCGTATTACAAAGATAGGGGTATTCCAGGGGGAGTCACTTGGGACAATGTGGCCTGCATGCAACTGTTCCTGCACCAGCTGCTGAGCGGCCATAAGCTTTTCTGAGGTAAGGAGCCATTGATCGACCCAGACAGGAGTGTCTGTTAACCATGTGATCTCCTTTGCATGAGTCGCAGGAGTGTCAATGACCCCTATTGAAAATGGCCTAGGCCGGCTCTAGAGAAATTTGGAATTGGGGAAATAGGAACTTTAATGCCTGAGTTTTGTTTACCTAAGCCTTGATTAGGGAGGAACCCATGACTGAGCATTTGTTTAGTAACTATACTGTTAGGGCTGCCCATCAGCATTCCCATTTGGGTCAATAAATCTCTGCCCCACAAATTAAGGGGTAGTCCTGCTATAACATAAGGTTGTATATGGCCTTGATTATTTTCTTGGTCCTTCCAAGTAAGAAGATTGGCACTGTGTTGTGGATTTTTAGATTGTCCAATCCCTTGTAAATGAGTCATGGTGGTCTCTAGGGGCCATGTAGAAGGCCAGTCTTCTTTTCTAATAATAGTCACATCAGCACCTGTATCTATAAGCCCTGAAAAAATTTTTCCGTCAAGCAGCAGGGTCATAAGAGGTTTGTCTTTAGAAATAAATTGAGCCTAATATACATCCGAAGACCCAAGTGAACAGTCTCCCCTATAGGAAGCCAAGGTTGTATTAGCTGTGTGTACCAAAGGAAGCAGCACTAATTGAGCAATACATTGTCCCTGGTTAATGGGGACCAGGCCAGAAATGGAGGAGGCCATAAGGGTGATTTCACTGGTATAATCATTATCTATAACTCCTGGGACAATCTGTAGTCCTTTTAATATAGTGCTACCACGCCCAAGTATTAGCCCACATGTATTATTGGGAAGGGGGCCAAAAATCTCAGTAGGGATGGCTTGTATCCCCATGTCAGGAGTTAATACTGTATTGGAGGCGGAACAGAGGTCCAATCCTGCACTGTGGTGCGGAGGAGGTCTGAAATGGATTGTTTTGTTTTAGATTGTCCTGTGCTGGGACAAACCTTATAGCCCCTGGGGTCTGTCCTTGGTTGGGGGTCTGGGGCTGACCCCGGTTTCTGTTTCCCTGCCAAGGGATTGGGTTACCAAATATATCTGTTTTTGATCTACATTCATTGGCCCAGTGATACCCCTTGAGACATTTGGGACATTTGTCTGTGGGGGGGGTCTCAGTGCGGTATCCGAGGACGGTTTAGTTTTGGGACAATTTTTTGCAAAATGACCCGTTTGGTCACATTTAAAACATTTGCCTTTTAGCTTGTTGGAGGATAGGGCTTCTTTAACAGCCGCAGCCATAGCTATACCTTGTTCTTCCATAGCTGCGGCCATGATTAGGCCCTGATGGTGAGCGGGGCCTATATCAGCACATAAGTGGATATAGCCGGAAATATCTTCCTTTTTTTGTGTGGCCTGATTGCAGCCTGGCAGGCAGGTGTTGCGTTTTCGTATGTCAATTGTTTGATTAAGGTAGAATTAGAATCTGCTGAAGCGCCAAAAAGACGCTCTGCGGCCTGTAGGAGGCGGTCAACAAAATCTGCGAAAGGTTCTTCTGGTTTTTGTTTGATTTTGGTTAAGGGGGCCCCAACTTCTCCAGTAGCAGGGAGTTTTCTCCAGGCCCTGCCAGCAGCCGTATTAATTTGTGCAAATAAACCAGGATCAAATTGCATCTGAGCTTCTTTTGAGCTAAAATCTCCAATCCCTGTTAACATGGGGAGGGTCCAGGGGTTTTGTCTGGCAGCATTATCTCTGGCAATAGCCTCACATTGATCAAGAAATTCAGATTTCCAAAGCAGGTAATAGCCCCTGGAGAGGGTTGCTTTTGCTAAATCTTTCCATTCATTTGGAATAATCCAACCTTGGGTCATGGAATCTAAAACTGCAAGGGTAAAAGTGGCGGTGGGGCCATATTGAGTAACTGCAGATTTTAATTCTTTCAGGGCAGTCACTGTAAATGGTGTATGAGTTCTGACTACCTGTGGGGCTGCAGGGGAGGCTGTGCCATCTTGTGGGGTGCCATCTTGAGGAGGGACAGTGGCCTCAATTACTGGGAGTGCCATTTTGGGAGCATTGAGCTTGGGGCCGGATATGGGCACCATTTCAGTGTTTGGATCAGGGTGGGCAAGCTGCAAAGTTTGCAGTTGTATGCTAAGTTGATTATATTCCTGAATTAGTTGGACTTGTTTACGCATGGCTTGGACTTTGGTTTTTAAATCTCTGTAAAAAGAAGGTGGCCCCACTGAACAACCGACAATTGGGCACTCTCCATGGTCTGTGAAGCAAGGTTGTGAGGGGGGTTGTTTTTCTAGAGAAGTGGGTGTTGGTTTGTGGAGAAGGGCAGGGCCCAAAAAATGGGAATCATTATAGTGGGTGGCTTCCTCCGCTAATTGAGACCAATCAACTTCTTGGAAGTCAGAGAGGTCAGGATATATAGACAGGTATTGAGGAGGAGGTGTAGTGGCGCCAAGTTCTAGGGAGCCATTTTGTGGTTTTGGTGCCACATTAGCGTGGCTGCCATCTTGGGCATCCACGTGAGCCTCAGAAAGAGGAAGTGGCGGCAGGTCGCCATTTTGAGGAGGCTCTGGAATATCAAGAATCACAGAGCCAGGGGGATTGGGCTTAGGGGTAGGATTACGGGAGGAGCGCAATGCAGCCTCACCCTGAGATAGCGTCTCAGCGACTTGGGGATCTGAATGACGCTGAGTCAATAGTTCTGAAATTAATGTCCAATAGGCAAAAGCGGTTACTGGAACCTTTTCAGGGCCAAAGACTCTATAAAAATCTTTTAAGGCATCTCCTACTCTACTCCATCTGTTAATATCAATTGAGCCCTCTAGGGGTAACCAGGGGCACACTCTGTGTATGAACTGAAAGTACAGCAGTAAATCTTTAGCTGGAAGCTTAATTCCTCTCACCTTGAGGGCCTTACTGAGGCCGTTAACGAACAACTCGTGCTCACTTAATGCCTGACCCATGTCAAAATGAATGCCGTTCACTTACCGCGACTCAGGCGAAACTTAAGGCGGCGGTCTGCACAGGTTGCTGAGACGATGTCCCTGGAAAACGTTGCGGCCGCAACTCAACACGAATGGTTCCTCATTTGGTCCCCCGTGCCAGGAGCCCCACGTTGGGCGCCACCTGTAGCTCGCTTGCGAGCTACTGATAGTGGGGCTGCACCTGGAGGGGGAATGGGAATGAGAACAAGGGCAGGAGGAGAGAGAAATGGAGACAAGATGAAAGGTTCCAATCAAGTCTCATTTATTGAGGAAGTGTCTAAGGCACTTAGAGAGGTGGGGGCGGAAGCTGTCATCTCACGGGGAGTGTGGCGAGCATGGATAGGTCATCGTCATTTCCTATTAGGCTGGAGAGGATCATGGGGGATGTAGGCTGACGCACCGGATGCCCTCAGGGGGGAGAGGCGGGGTGGCAATGGTGAGGTTGTCTCATCGCCCCCTACAGGGTCTCGCTGTGCAGCTCAGGTTGGCCTTGAGCTCACTTTGTAGCCAAGGCTAGTCTCAAACTTGCTACGATCCTACTGCCTCAGCCTCCTGAGTGCTGGGATTATAGGCGTGCACCACCACACCCGACTTGCTTTCCTGTTTTTGAAAAACCTTTTTTAAAAAAACCAATAATGTGAAAATGTTATAGGAAACAAGGTACACAATAATCCTATGAGGTATGTTCTATTTTTATCTGTGCTTTATAGATATAGAAACTGAGGTTAGCTGGGCATGATGGCACACACCTGTAATGCCAGCACTGGGGAGGCTGAGGTGGGAGTATTTCCATAAGTTCAAGGCCAGTCTGGGCTGCTATATGGTGAACTCCAAGCCAGCCTGCACTATGTAGCAAGACCTTGTCTCAGAAAAACAAAAGAAAAAAAAAAAGAAAGAAAGAAAAAGAAGAAAAGAAACTCAAGCTAGGGAAGTGAAGTCATTGAGTGGCTAGCAGATGACAGGGCCCAACCAACCTCATGGAGTTATTAAATCACGCTGGCCTGCAGTAGAATACATCCTCAATACATGAAGGCTATTATTATTTTCCAAGTTTTTCTAGTGAGAACATACGCTTTTATTGTCTGTACAGTACTGGGTATTGAACCCAGGGCCTCTGCACCGAGCTACATCCCCAGCCCTTTTATTATTTTTTATTTTGAGACATAGTCTCACTAAGTTGACTACGCTGGTTCCATCACACCTGATTGAGAATGCATATTTTGATAATAAGGTTCTGCCTTCCCCCAATGAGTATTACTTTTTAAAAACCCAAGGTGGCCTGCCAGGTTGGCGGGCTCTGGTTTCTCTCCCAGGAACTACTTGTAGATGTTCACTGAGTGTCTGCCCGGGTGTGAGACAGGCAGATGTAAATCCTGATGCTGGGTCAATGCTCCTCGTGCTCCCCAGTCTTCCTGAGGCTCCAGCCTCCCAAAAACATCCTAGCATGACCTCCAACTTCCTCATCCTGGTATACCAAGAGCCTCAAGAAACTGGGCATGGTGGCATGCCTGTAATCCCAGCCACTCAGGAGGCTGAAGCAGGAGGAGGACCCTGCTTCGAAATAAAAACTAAAAAGGGCCAAAGATGTAGCTCAGTAGTAAAGTGCCTGCCTGTATGTAGAAGGATGTGGATTTGATCCTCAGTACCACCAAAAAGAAAAACAAAACAAACTATTACTGGTTGGTGGGTTCTTCTCTCAATCCAGAATTACAAGGTAGAATCAAAAGAGGACTGAGCAAAAGTATTTATTGTAGAGCAAAAGTAGAAAGCACCATTTATTATAAAGTGAAGGCAAAAAACTCCCAGGAAAATGAACCTGGGAGGGAGCCTGAAAAGGGTCACTGGAGACTCTTTTGTCTAGGGGTTTTTATACACAAAGTGGATTTATGATCAGGAAAGTACGATGTACAAGTAGACCTAAGCAGCTGGGGTAGGTAGCAGGCATCATTTGCATTAATTACATAATTGCCATTAATTGTAACTTTAAACAGTCGATCTAAGGCCTGTGTTCACTAAGCCTCCAGGAGACCTGGCCTTAGACCTCAAGGTGTCCTTCACCAAATCCTTCTGACTCTCTCTCTGGCTCAGCCTCCACCTGGTGCCCTGGCTGTCCATGCCATCCTGGACCTCCCTTTGCCAGAACACTTCCCACACAACCCTCCCCTCATGGACCAGTGTCATTCTGAGAAATTTCATCTCCCACAGGGCCTTGTACTCAACTATTACTCTGGGGAGCCTCTTGTTAGGTTAGGAAAATGACACCCAAACCTTAGAAAACAGCACCTGAGCCCAACTATGACAGCATGGAGGGCTCGTGGTTCCTGTTCTTCAAGTCTCTTATCTCTCTGCTTCAAAACAATTGAGAGAGAGACAGAGAGAGAGAGAGAGAGAGAGAGAGAGAGAGAGAGAGAGACAGAGACAGAGAGACAGAGAGACAGAGAGAGAGACAGAGAGACAGAGGGATGTGGGGGGAGAGCTTCCCGGGAACATCTATGCAGAGTTCTTCCACCTCTGGTCACATTTTCCAAACTCCTTCTTTGGCATTGGGCCTGGACCACCTGCATGCTTGACTTATCTTTGACTTCTGTTGTAACACAGTGGGAGTTTCTAGAAAGAGCATGAATTCTAGAGGCAGATGGTTCTATATCTGAAACTACTTTTATTGCTTCCTACCTGTATAATCTTGAGCAGGTCACATCATTTCTCTGATCTTCCGTTTTCTCATTTGTAAACCTCCCAAGGCAGGCCTGTGGCACTTGGAAGGGATGCAGTGAGCGGAGGGCTGTAGCTCAGTGGTAGAGCACCCGCCAGGGCTACTTGAGGTCTGAGATTCTATCTCAAGCACATCCCCCCCGGAAAGCAAAACAGAAGTCAAGTGGAAAATAATTTACTAAAGAGTATGGTCTGAGGCCTTTGGGGGAGTTTCATGATTGAACCTGAGCAAAAGGAAGTGGGTGCCTGAGGTCAAAAGTCAGACCATCACAGCTGGAAGTCTTGAGATGATGATTAATAGGAGGAAAAAAATTTTTAGAGGAAAGTTTTGAAAATGCAGTCTATACAGGTGTTTTGAGTGGTACTTTGCATTGTCTCACTAAATCCTTAGTGTTCCTGCGGGCATTATCCCCATTTTACAGATTAGAAAACTAAGGGGTGTGTCAGAGAACACCAAAATTGGTGCTCTTAACTAACAGCCTTTTTTTTTTTTTAAAGTGCCTCTTGTTGCTCCGATGACTAGTCTAGCCCAACATCTTAATTTTCCAGATGAGGCTCAGGGAGGGGAAATTATATACCAAGGAGTGCAGGGGGTACCTTACCCAATTCTCCCACAAAGGAACTAGAATTTGATCTTTCTTCAGGCCATTACCTAGTCAGGGAATTAGCAGGAAGCTAGGTGTGGTAAGGTACACCTGTAATCCCAGTATTCTGGAAAGCTAAGGTAGGAGAATCTCAAGTTCATGTCTAGCCTGGGCAATTCAGCAATCTAGCAAGACCCTGCCTAAAATTTTTAAAAATTTAAAAATTTTAAAAGGTGGTGGAGCTGGCTGTTGTGTACACCTGGAAACCTAGCACTTGGAAGGCTGAGGTCTTGTAATTTGAGGCCAGCCTGGAATACATGGTTAGACCCTGTCTCAAAAAATAGAGTAGGGCATGGTGACGCATGTCTGCAATCCCATCACTCACTCGGGAGGGTGAGGCAGGAGGATTGCTGGGAGGTCTAGGCCAGCCTGCGCTACAATGGGAGTTCAAGGCTGGCGTGAACTACATAGTGAAACCCTGTCTCAAAAGACAAAAATAGATAGACAGATATAATAAAAAGGCTGAGAATGTGCGGAGGCCTTATTAAATTCAATCTCTAGTACGGAAAAAAGCAACAGAGAAATTCAGAAACATTTATCAAGTACTTGCATCGTTTCAGTGAATCATAAAACTATCCCTAAGATGTAGTTTCCCCCGATATCAATTTAGCACAACAGTGGCAATATCGGGGTCACACATGCACGTGCAAGTGCTTCCAGCAATTTCACAAACCTAATCCCAGGGAGGTCCCTGGAGCTTCTGGGCAGTGGTGTGAGGAAGACGTAGCACTCTTCCGACCTGGAGTCCACTCAGAGCAGTGGCTTCTGGGATTTGTAGTATCCCAAGATGAGTTTGGAACCCCCGGGCCGGTACCCGCCTCCGCTGCCTGTTGGTTGCTCGGGTCCTCGAGTTAGCCAATGAGAAGGGCACAGGTCCTGGTTGCCTGGGAAACCGCGTGACAACAAGATGGCGGTGCCGGGACGGCTTGCTGTCCCTATGTGGTGAGTCCTCGGTCCAAGGCCTTTCAGTGTCCGAGGTTCCCCTCAGGGGGAGCCCTCGCCTCGGGAGCCCCGAGGGTCCCAAGAGCTTGCGACTTTCAGGGCCGGCTGCCCCAGTGGCGATCTGCGTCCCGGGGGCGTGTTCGGACCCCGCTCGCCATGACTACGTACTGAAGCGGAGGAGGCGACGCGGCTCCTAGGGCGTGATCAGGTCGTAGTAGTGGACTCTAACTCGTCCTGCTGGGAATTAGAAAGACAAGGCGTGCAGTCCGCAGCCCTGTTGGCGATGGGGCCTGCGGTTACGAATAGGCGGAGGAGTTGTGTTGAAGAATGTCAGTCAAGCACATGTGGTACTGTTTGATCCCAAAGAGTAGAAGCATAGGGCCTTCAGAGCCCGGGTCTGGAGAGAGATAGCCATACCTTACGCCAGTCCTAAGGGGAAGACACTACCCTGCCCTGGAAATCCCCTGTTGTGAAGAGGGTGTACTAGAGTGTCCTCAGAACGCACCAGGCTGAGGAAGGAGGGGACACGATCAATCCTGGTCTTCCCAGACTGATGGGGAGACAGTCTTTGCCCTTAGGGGTCTCCGAGAATCCTTGTGATATAGGGTAACGAAACTCCCAACCTACTATATGTCTGGTAGGAGTTCGTGTTCTCTAAAATCGAAGAATGGATTTTAGGAACAACGGAGGTTAAGAACGGAAATATTTATTGAGAGAAAAAAAGCTTCTGTCTGAGAGAGAGACAGAAGGGGTCCCGAGTGGGTTGCCAAAGACTCTGTCTTTTCTAGTGACTTCTATAGAGTAAAACCATGGTGGGGAAAACTGGGAACTCGCAAGGCAGACGGGTTTGAGGTGGGACAGAACTGTGGTCCACCAATAAGATTAATGTTTGGGTAAAATTGACCAAATCAAGGATAAATGGGGAAGCGAGTCATGTAGTAAGCGAGCATTCTTACAGATCAGTGACTTTCTGTAGGGGACTGGGATGGTAATTCCTGGCTTCACAAGATGATCTATACCTAATCCCTAATGCTTATGCTTAGGGTGTGGTGGCATTTGTTTTGCCTTCTGTCTTGAGATCTGGCCCACAGCAAGAGGTGTGTGTCTCTTCCAAGGTCACAAGACATCTGGTCCTCTGTACCGGTTCCTTTGAGGGCCTAGCCCTGTCTGACTGCCTATAATATTTCTAACTAACTCAGTTGCCTGTAACACTTGTAGAAACAAATCTGGAGAGATCCCTGTCGAATTGAATGAGAATGAGACTAGAAGCTGGGCAGTTAGTGAGGGGCTACTGTCACAGCCCCATAGAAAGTCAGCGGGCATCGCATCAGGCGGCCAACAATGAGCACTGAAAGAAGGAGATGTCACAGAGTTTTGCCTACAGGGTTTTATAACTGATGGAATTAAGAGGGAAGGGGAGCAAATTTTTTGTGGTTTGATAATAGGGTCCTATGAAGAGGGGGGAAAATGGAGGAGCTGATTTTGTGGGAAGAGGTTGGGTTTAGTTTGGGAGGCAGTTTTAATTTTTTTCCTTTATGATAACATTGTTGATGCATAATTCAGCTATACGTAAACATTTTAAAGGGTAACTTTCAATCATTTTTAGTAAACGTTCCATGTAAATGAAATGTCCATAGTAGGCAAATCCGTACAAACACATAGATTAGTGACTGCTTTGGGCTGGCTGGGGGAGGGGAGTGGGGTGGGAACCAGAGGGTAAATGGGGTGTGGGCATCTGCTAAAAGACACTGATCTTTTAGGCTGATGAAAATGTCCTCAAATTGTGGTGATGGTTTACACAACTCTGAATATATTAAAAACTTAACTATGCTTTTAAAAGGGTAATGTCTATTAAAAAATAACAATAAAGCTGTTTTTGAAAAGATTATATATGATATGGTTCCATTTATATAATGATCCTAAAGTCAGAAAACTATAGAGATGGAAAAAAAGAGTAGTTATTTCCAGGGATTAGGGCTGGGGAGGAAGGAGGATGAGTGTGGCTATGAGGTGGTAGCAGGAGGAAGACCTCTGTGGGAGCAGAAGGAGGGCTGCATCTTGGTTGCCATGGTGGTTAATCCGCGAGGGCGTAGGCCCTTACACACAGACTGCAAAAACAGTCAACTGCCTGGTCTTCATATTGCACTGTAGTTCGATCAAATGTGATAATTGAGGGAAATTAGGTGGAGGATACACAGGACATCTCTGTATGGTTTCCTTGATTTCCTGTGAATTTATAACTTTAACATAAAAAAGCTAAATCATGACTAAAAAACAAAGTGAAGACAAAAAAGAAAAAAGAGGAATTAGTCTGGCCAAGAGAAGGGTGCGGGTAGGATCGGGGAGTCCGTTCTGAGAGATTTTCCAGGCAGGTGGAGCTGCATATGGGATTGAGGCGTTTCTAGCTGCTCACTGGCTCAAGTATAGGGCATGGCTGAGGTGGGGGGTGAGGTGGAGACACAGATGGGGACCAGATCACCCATATGAAGGATCTTTAAAGTTTTTTCTGTGGCTGAGAAGGAGCCATGAGGGTGGGGGTACTGTACAAGAACCTGACCTGTGAGTTTTGTGTTTTGAGATCTCTGGCAGCAGGTAGAGACTGATGAGGGAACCACGAGGAGCTGCCATGCTTGACCACTTAAACCGTGAGGGTGTCCAGACCACACGGGGCAGGACAAAGGCAGGGGCAGGGTGGCAGACTGAATTTGGGGGGCGAGGACACTGGGCTGGCCCTTGGGAGAGAGCTCCTGGTGAGGAAGGGGCAGGGCATGGGGCTCACACCTAGACAGAAAGCCCGGAAGCTGTTCTTGCTGGGCAGGTTCGGGATTAGGTGGGAGCCCGGCGCCTCGTATTTCCTAGGTGGAACTTTCTGGGTTTATCCTAAAACTACGTTGTTCAGACCCTTCCTGGTGGAAGTCCTTTCTGGGGCTTTAGGATTTCTAGGTATTAACTATTTAACACATACATTGAATAGAGTAGTGGCTTTTAGTTACATCCCAAATGTGCATTCCTGTCTCCAGAAAGAAGAGGGCAGGGAGGGAAACCAGCGTTGATGAGTGCCTGGTTCTGTGTGCTGGTAACATGACCCACACAGCTGCATTCACATTTGTAAGTGCTTCCTTCGGGCTTGGCACTGGGCTTGATGCTTGCTGTTATCTCTGAATTCCTCAACAACCTGCCTGGCTGGTATTGTTACCGTCTTACTCCAGAGGAACTGAGGTGCCAGGTGCACTATGGGTGGCAAAACCTGTGCAGAGTCCCGGCTTGTGATCTCCACATCGTGTGGACTGTGTCTTCCGCGGCGCCTGCCTGAGGGCTGCCCCCTCTGACTTGGAAATGTTGGGGGTGGCACCTGGGTAGAGGGGGAGGAGACACCTGGGCTTTATGTCAACCAGCATGCTGTTGGAAGGACAAAAATCAAACATCCTTGGGTAGCCTTGCGTTCAGGCTCTAGGTTTGAAGAAGCCCCAGGACTCTGACCCATCTCTGCATGTTACCCGCCTTGCATCGCCTTTCCTAGGCGCCAGCAGGCCTCTGCGGTCAGAGCACCCAGGGGAGCAGGTAGTTGCTCCAACCTGTGCCAGGCACTGGAGGAGCAAAGGCTGCTGCTCCTGGGCCATGCTCCTTCTTAGGAAAAGGACACAGGTAGAAGAACCTTCAGGCCACCCGCTGGCCCTGAATCCCCAAGTTCCCTCTGTCCCTAGGGCTGACTTCCCTCTTTCCTCTCAGGGTGTTCCTGATAGGTAGCAGCTAGACTAGAACTATGAGCTCACCTCTGGCCTCCCTTAGCAAGACCCGGAAAGTGCCCCTGCAGTCGGAGCCTGTGAACCCTGGGTAAGGAGCTGACCTCATGGGGTCCTTGTCTCCCTGCCTGTGTCCTCTGTGACCCTCCCCTGGAAATAGAAGAATGACTTCTGTTGGAGTCACTGGGGAATACAAAAAAGAGTCACGTAACTTCCCCTGATCTCTCTTTCTCTCTCTCTCTCTCTCTGTGTCTCTCTGTCTCTGTCTTTTTGTCTCTTCCCAGTCCCCTACCCCAGTACTGGAGATTGAAACCAGGGCCTTCACAGTGAGCTACATTTTCAGTGCCCTCCCCTTTATATTTTGAGACAGGATCCCATTAAGTTACCTAGGATCTCATTAAGTTACTCAGTGCCCAGCTGCCTCAGCCTCTCTCAGTACTGGGATCACAGGCGGGCACCACCATGCCCAGCACCAGCCCTTTTTAAGTTTTTAAAAAATATTTATTTATTTACGACTTTTTTGAGACAGAATCTTACTATGTAGTTCAGGCTGGCCTTGAACTTGCGACAATCTGCCTGCCTCAGCCTCCTGAGTGCTGGAATACAGGCCTGTGCCACCACACCTGCTCCTTTCACTTTATCTCTTCCTCTGGGAAGCGCCTCTTTGTGCTGGCCATAAACTGGATTGCACCTTTCTGGAAGATTCAGACCCTGGAGGAGTGGCTCAGTGTCTGTCACTGTCCACTATTCTGCAAACACCAGTGGCCTGCTGACCCTGGGCCAGGCTCCATGAGGGGCTATCGCTGAAGGGACTCACTTATATCTGTTTAGCACTCTCATCTTCAGAAAGGATCTTTTGCCTCTTGTTTCCTTCTTAATTTTCTGAATACTGCTTGGAGTCATTCTAGGGCCAAGGCTGTCCAGAGAGGTTAAGGAACAGGTCCAGGGTCCCACAGCTACTTCTGAGCAGAGTGAGGGGCCCACTGTGGGCTTTGCCACCCAGGTCTGTCCTCGTTCTCTATTGGGAGGAGGTGGGCATTGGGAAGCAGGGGCCTTGGCTCACGGGGCTGGGGCTGGGCTCGGGGCTGGGCGTCCTCAGGAGGCAGGGCCCTGCCTCTGTCTCTAGCCTTGGCTGGTGCCTGGGGCTGGTGGCCTGCCAGGGATCTTAACCTGTATTTCTTCCTTCTCCTTCCTGCCTGGATTCCCAGGAGGCGAGGGATAAGAATCTACGGAGACGGTAAGTGCAGTTTGGCCTCGTGTCCTCCTCACCTCCCGCCTGCCAGGACCTCCTCACGGCTGGGCAGGTGGGGCAGGAAACCAGGAGGAAGGCCATTCCAGGACAGACCGCTGACCGGCTGCGGCGCGCTCTGCAGCTGCCAGTCCCTCTCCATGCGGCCCGGGTTTCCCCCACACTTGATTCCCCTGACCCACTCCGCGGCCCACCCAGGACCCTGTGCCCCCATAGGCTCAGCTTTTGGATCCCAGCCCCACTTTTGGCCCACCGTGGTGCTGCTCAGGTCCCCTGGAGCGGGGCTGGGGGAATTCTTAAGAAGAGGCTCATTGCGATTGAACTCTTTCTCCTCCTGCCTATCGGGTTTTATGTCCTCGTAGTCATGGGGGACAGTGTACAGCTGCTTCACCCTGGCTGGGGCCCAGGGCCTGAGCTCCCTCCAGGCCTTGGTCCCAGTGCAGTGACCTGGGCATCCCTGTCTGCAGAGGATGAGGTGGACATGCTGAATGATGGGCCTGGTTCTGAAGAGAGGGTCACCGTCCCTCCCCACTATGGCGGCACAGCTGCCCCTGCGAGGAGCCCAGGTGAGAACAGAGGCCTAGAGGGGCCTGGGTCTCGGCTATAGTAGGGGCCCGGAGAAGCACGAGTCTCTGAGAGCCACAGCTTCTCCGCTCACCTGCTGGGTCTGAGGCAGCTGCTCCCACTGTCTGGTTTGGCATGTAGCCACTCCCCTGCCCAGCTCCATCCAGCCAAGCTAGACCATAGTGGAGGCTCTGGAGTCCCCATCAAGTGTGATGTCAATGGGTGTAGAATTACAGATCAGAGAGGGCACAGGACCTGAGGGAGCTCTCAGTCTCCGGCCACCTGCTGCTTGTGTCTGTAGGGTCCAGATGGGCCTGGGGTCCCCTGGTGGCCCATTGCGCCTGGCCCGTGGCATCTGCAAATGTGGGGTGGGGATGATCAAGCCACTTCCCAGAGGAGGAGGGTGGAGCAGGTCTTGAGAAACGGGACACCGGGCAGGGAGAGATGGGCTGCTGGGCTGCATGGGCAATGGGTGGGACCAGAGTCTGGGCTGGGAGGCAGAAGCTGGGGGTGGGGTCAGAAGTCTCCAACAGCTGTGCTATCTCAATTGAGCACTTGACCTCTCTGCAGGGGAAGTGGGAGTGGGAGCACCTAGGCCACAGTGTTGGCCGGGACTCGATGAGTGCCGCTTGACAGAGCTCCGAGTCGGTGCCGGACGCACAGGCTGCTCAGAGTGGTGGCCTCGTACAAGGAGGTCAGCAGTAGGAAAGAGCTGAGCGATGCTTGACCAAACCCCAGACCTGTGCAGAAGAGACAGGACAAGCCTGTCCCAAATCCCACAGCCACTTACAAAGCCAGGATCTCCTACACTCAGCAGCAATGATTTAAACAGAAACCATAGCAACCAGCTCCTCCTCTTAAAGATGCTCTGTGTCCTCTACTTTTCCTGTCATTCACTCTTTACCTCATTCCCAGCCAGCGTCTGTCCCCACTGAAGTCTTAAATAGGACCTGGCTGTCCTGTGTCACTGCTTTGCTGGGCAACTTCCGACCCATCCCTGTTCCCTCCTGGGAGGGCCCTTGACCCTGGCCGCCCCGTCGCTGGTCTCCGCTTGCCTGCCGCTGCCAGGGTCTTCCTTCCTAGCTCTCTCTGCCAGCGCCTCCTTTTCCCTGCTACTTTTCAGTGTGGACATTCCTGCTGGACTCCTTACTCTCTCCACTCTGCCCCAGTGATCTCATCCACGTTCCGTGTGCTCACAGCTCCCAGGAGTTTGCTTGTCTCTCAAGAAGCTTTTGAATACACATCAAAGAGGACCCTCACTTGGCCAGCATGAAGGGCAGGGAGATTTGTTACCCTGTGTGCTGAGAAGCCCTGAGGAGCCAGCTCCAGGGCTAGGAACTCAGTGACTCAAAGAGGTCTCCCAGAGTTTAGGTTTCTCTGTCTGCCCCTGAACCCACCTTCCGGCCTGCATAGTCACATGACAGCAGCTGCAGGGCCTGCTTCTAGGACAATGACAATGACAAGAATGGCTGTTTATTTCCATCTCTTATTTTTTTCTCTTTTTATTTATTTATTTATTTTGAGACAGGATCTCACTATATAGTCTAGGCTGTCCTTGAACTCGCTATGCAGTCCGTGTTGTCCTTGAATGTGTTAATCTACTGCCTCAGCTTCCTGATTACAGGCCTGCACCACCATGCCCAGCTCTCCTAAACGTTTTATTTTGAAAAATTTTCAGTACACACAGAACCTGAATTAACAGCACAGTGAATACTCCTGCGTCTCCCACTTCGATCACAACTGATGGCATGTCACCACACTTGCTTGTCTCCATCTACACCTGTATATAAATGTAAATGTATTTTGGTAAACAATTTAGGAGTAAATTGCAGAGGTCATGATGCTTCATCTCTACTTTGATATGTTTCCTAAGAATAAGGAAATACAGCACCCGTAATCCCAGAACTCAGGAGGAGGATTGCTGTGAGTTCGAGACCACCCTGGGCTACAAAGTGAGCTCAAGGCCCGCCTGAACTGCACAGCAAGACCCTGTCTCAACAGAAGACAAAAGACAAAAAAAAAAAAAAAAAAAAAAAAAAAAAAAAAAAAAAAGAAAAGAAAATAGATAATTACAGTGTTATTATCATGCCTAAGAGCATGAATAATTCATGTAACTCTAACCTTTATCTCTTTCACATTTAAGTCTCCCTTGAGTTTCAAAATAGCTCTTAGAACGAAGTTCCAGCACCTGAGAGTCATGCATCACACCTGTGCCTCTTCAGCGCAGTCTCCCTGCCTTGTGTAACAGTGACTTCCAGGCAGGCGTCCTGCAGGAGGCCCCCCACTAGGGACTTGCCCTTGGTTTTCCCTTGGTGGTGTGTGCCCGGCTCCCTTTTCCACTGCACTGCCTGCAAACTGGAGATTAGATCTTGAGGCTTGGTTAGGTTGGATTAAAATCATCCTTCTGACATGGCTTCAAAGTGATACAGCCCATGGGTTGTACCATTCACTCATACACTTAATGCATTTAATGGACTCAGGTTCACCAAAATGGCTCATTTACCTCATGGGCACATTGCACGGATTATATGAGCTGATCTGTGTAGCCTAAAGCAGCCCCTACCATGTGAGTTAGTTGCTGTTAGTACATTCACTTCTGCTTTTGGGACCCTCTCCCTCTTCCTGAGGCTCTCCACCTCAGCTTCCACTCCAGGCTTGGGCTCCAGAGGCTGTCTGCTCTGCAGGCCCTGGCTTCCCAGACTCGGAGCTGATGGCCTCCATGACGAGGAAGCTGCAGGAGCTGGAGCAGCAAGTGCAGGCCCAGACTGATGAGATGCTGTCCAAGGTAGGACCCCAGATGGGAGGGCCCTGGAGGGGAGGGCCTGACCCGGCAGGGTGGGTTCCAGGGCCATTTTACCTACCTATCTGCCTAGTTTGGTGGCTTGGGGGTGGCCCAGAATTGATCTGGGTTCCTCTGACCTCAGTAGAAAGGCTGGGGTCTTCAATGCACCCGATTAGGGCCTAGCAGGGCTAGAGCCAGGTGGAGGCCGTGGGCCTCCTGCATGGCTGCACCTTTCCCTGCCTCAGTGGGACCACAGGAGTCATCTCAGGCTTGGGAGCAGTGTCAGGGCCAAAGATGGTGGTGGCAGGGGCTCTGTGCTGCCTAGTTGGCTCACATAGGCAAAAATTCTGGATCTTGGCATTGGAAGGGCAAAGGGACCCACCAGGCCTCATGTTCACCCTGTGTCTCACTGCTGCAGGACCAGAAGATCCTGGCCCTGGAAGAATTGGTAAAGACCCTCCAGCAGCACCAGGGTAAGAGCACCTCCCCTGGGCCTGTGGCTTGTGGCAGCTAGGACAGTGACTCTGGGCATTGGGACGCACGATCATCAAGTCAACTCCTTGGTGAGATCTGGACAGCTTGGCCTGCAGAGGAGCAGTGACAGCTCCAGGACAGAGCTGCAGCCACCCAGGGCCCACCTATGTGGACAGAGTCCCCTGCGACAGGGCACCCCCTCTAAAGCTCCAAGGGGATGGGTGGCCCCTCAAGAGTCAGTGGATGCACTGTGCAGGATGAGAGATGAGGGTAGCGGGACAGCAGCTCTTGGGGATCCTTTGGGGCAGAGTACCTGGCAGGCTCTGGATTGGGGCAGCTGAGCCACCCTTGTCTTCCCCTGAAGGCGAGGCGGCCATGCAGCGGCAGGAGGAGCTGGAGACCTTGTGTGCACAGCTGCAGCGGCAGGTCGGGGAGATGGAGGTGAGCGGGGCTTGGTGGTGGTGACTGGCCGGCCAGCTTTCACTGTCTGGCTGTCTGCCCCTCAGGAATGGCGTCTTTGCCAAGCATCCTGCCCAGGGGCCCTGCCCCATTTCCCTGTCCAGGGCTGACTTACGTTTCAAGAGCAGAGTGGAAAGCCAGGTATGGTGTTTTATGCCTATAATTCTGGCTCTTGGGAGGCTGAGGCAGGAAGACTGTGAGTTCAAGGCCAGCCTGAACTACATGGTGAGACTCTGTCTCAAAACAAAACAAAAAGGCCTGGCATGGTGATGTATGCCTGTAATTCTAGCACTCAAGAGGCTGAGGCAGGAGGATCATGGAGTTTGAGGCCAGCCTGGGCCCCATAGTGAGTTCAAGGCCAGTCTGAACTGCATAACAGCACCCTGTCTCCAAAAATAAGAAAAGAAGATCAAAACAAAATAAAAAGAACTGAGTGAAATTTGGTCCCAGAAGACCCCTCCTGTTAGGCTCATCACACTCTGAACAGGCCTCTCCCCTGGACATAGACGGTGTGGCTCCCAGTTAGGTTCAGTTCAGTTCCAATGTCCTTGCTGTAGTTTTTGGGCAGCCCCTGTTTGCTGCTGTACTTTCACCACTTTTTTTTTTAATTTTTTTTGAGACAGGATCTCACTATGTAATTCGGGCTGGGCTTAAATTCACTATGGAGCCCAGGCTGACCTCAAACTTGTGGTGATCCTCCTGCCTCAGCCTCCTGAGTGCTGTGACTACAGGCATGCACCCCCATGTCCAGCTTCCTGTTTCATCTTGAACCATGCTCCCCTGCAGCCCCAGGGCCTGTCCTCTAGTTTTTTCTTTGAACACATAGAACTCTTTTCCACTGCAGGACCCCGGGCCATGCTGTTGTTCCCTCTGCCTGAAGTGTTTTTCCCACATTTCCCTGGCAAGTTTTTACTCATCCTTAGTCATTTTCCTCAGGGACCTTTCTGACCTCTGACTAGGGCAGGTTCCCTGTCTTCTGCTTTCTTTTTTTGTACTAGTGATAGAACCCAGGGCCTTCGCCCTGAGTACATCTCCAGCTCCTTTTTTCTGTCATTTATTTATGTATTGGTTTTATTGGACAAGATCTCACTATGTAGTTTAGGCTGTCCTTGAACTCACTGTATAGCCCAGGCTGGCCTCAAACTTACAGCCATCCTCCTGCCTCAGCCTCCCAAGTGCTGGGATTATAGGCATGCGCCACCATTCCTCCTGCCTCAGCCTCCCAAGTTTTCTGAGTGCCTCATCTCTCTTCCCCATGGGTTGTGAATTCCACTAGGGAAGGACCACTTAGGACCCAGTCCTGGGTCATCTCCTGCCTCTGGATGCCACCTATCACCCACCCAGTGACTCGGTCACCTCAGGCACTTCCCTGCTCCCCCTGCACACCTAGTGCAGCAGCAGGGCTGGAAGTGAAGGCACTGGATACAAGGAAGGGCACAGCGTGCCAGCTTCCTCAGCAGCCCACCCCTCCGCTGGCCCTGTCACAGGTCCCTCCTGGAATTCAGCCTCTCCCTTTGCAGAGTGGGGTTCTAAGGCTGCAGCCTCATCTAAGGCCACCGAAGCACAGCCTCAGCCGCGGCCTCGGGCCCTGTGCACCGTGACCCTGTTTGTACTTGGTTGGAGCCAGGGTAACATGGCTGCCCCTGAGCTGCCGGCTGGGAACGTAGGGCCCATGGGTCCACTCTGAGCAGCTGCACTGGGCAAAGCACTGCGCCCCAGAGCCTCGGAGGGTGCCACTGGCTCCCACATGCCTTCTGCATGAGTTTCTTGCTCCATTAATTGAACAGTGTGTCAGGCATGCTGCCAGGCACCGGGTGCAGAGAGTCTTGGTCCCCACCCTGTAGCAAGAGCATCCAGAGAGGACGCAAATATGGGACACAAATGTGTCCAAGCGTAGGAAGTAATTAAAATGGTGACACCATAGAGACAAGTTGGGGGACGGGCCACTGTGGA
>RJWM01009327.1:0-19093 GCA_004363535.1 Dasyprocta punctata
GCAGTGAGTTTTTACGGGGTCTCACACTGGAAGGGGAAGTGTGGACAACTCAGTTGTGACTCAGCTGGACTTTCTCACTCTTGCTTGCTCAGTGTCTGCCTTCTTGGTTCTTGTGCAGTTTCTTCCTTAGGTCAACAAACACCAAGGCGCCTTCCTTCCATAGCCAGCTCTCTGCTGTCAGGGTTTCCACTCCTGCTTCTAGTTCCTCACCTGTTGCTGCCTCTTCTACTGTTTGCCACTGGCCCAGGTCACCCCGTCAATCTTTTCTCCTCAGCCCCCTGGGCTGTCTACATTACATGAGCCTGGCTTGACTTTTCCTTAATAAAATGGTAGCTTGGGTGTTTGTGGTTGCCTTCCTTCTTACAGTCGTTCTTACAGTCCTTAGAGAAGTTTCACAGGGGAAACTGCCCTGCATCTTTTTCACATTTAAACAGAAAAGATAATATTGATTATGCTTGTTGTTTTGCTTTTTCCCTACTAGAAAGCAGAAAGTTTGAGAAAATGGCATCTCAAGTTGTTGACTCTTGGTTTTTTTGTTTGTTTGTTTTTTGTTTCTTTACCTTCAGTTCTAGGGATGCAACCCAATGTCTGATGCATGTGCTCTACCACTGAACAACACTCCCAGCCACCCCTTCCTCCAGCTGCCTTTGATTTTCGTTGTTTCCATCCTGGGAATGGAAACAGTTTTCTGATTCTTAAATGAATGTCAACCTGTAAGGTAACATTCATTTGCTGTGTCTCATCTTGAAACTAAGCTTTATTTTTCCCCCGGGGAAAAGATCTCTGATTGAGATTCAAAAGGACTCAGCATATTGAAATCTGTAAAGTTCAGCTTATAGGATATATAGTTACCACTCAAGAACTACTAGAATTATGTGCCTAGACTAGAGGAAGGAGATTTGGAAGCAAGAACACAGATCTGAGCCCTGGCATTGTCACTAACTAGGTTGGTGACCTTGGGCAAATCACTGAGTTAACTCTTAGAGATGTCCTTTTCTTCTTCCGTAGACATTGAGCTCTGGCTTTCTTAACTCCAAGGCCTTTTGAGAGACTGTGATGGAATAATGAATATGAAAACACTTTGATAAAGAAAAACTAAAAATCCTCACAACCTTACTGTGAAGTCAGGCACTAAACTATCTTTTCTTTTCTTATTATTTTCAGTGCCAGGGATGGAACCCAGAGCCTCAGATGTGATAGGCAAGTGCTCTACCACTGAGCTACATACCCAGCCTCCTGAACTAGGCCTTTAATTTATTCTCATTTCAAGCCTCTTTCCCTAGTACACTTGTGTGCTTCTCAACTTTTTTTTAATCGTTGCAGGAAAACATAAATTACCTAGCCCCTTATGCAAATAGAAGTAGCAGACATTTTGTAAATGGGGTGACATATTGTCTTGCTCCTCTACTGATGAATATCACTGCTACTAGAAAGCATCTCAACTTTCTTGGAAGGATAACTAGATGAAGCATGATGGAGTAGTGGAAAGAATTTGAGATACCTAGGTTCTAAACTGATTCTACAATTATTGAGCTGTGTGATATTAAGCAAGTCATTCCTCCCCTCTGTAAACTGAAGCAGTTGAGCTACTTGTTTCCTTAAGTTCCTCTGTATTTTGCAAACTATGTGATACTTCCTGACAAGTGTCTCAACATAACATATGTGTGAACAAATGTTTGATATTGCAGATAAACCGTGTGAATCAAGCAATAGAGTATAGCCAGCTGATATCTGTCTCTCTCTCTCTCTCTCTCTCTCTCTCTCTGTTTCTCCCTCCCTTCCTTCCTCCCTCCCTCCCTCTCTCCCACACACACACACTGGAGCCATCAGAAAGATCATGGACTCACTGTAAAGTATGTCAAATTGCCTGCATGAAAACTGCGGGAAGTCCAGGGCTCAGGTAGAAATAAGAAACTATCAGTGGAGAAAAGAAGTGATGTTTGATCAACTTAATTGGATTAAAAGATGTCTAGAAAGATGATTTGTTGGTAAGGTTGTTAAATTACCAATAGATTAACCCACTGATGAGCCCATAACTAACTGGTGTATTAGCAAGTGGGCCTATTTGGAGGACATAAGACTCTTGGGGCATGACCTTGAAGAGTATGTCTTTTCTCAGATTCTTCCTCTTTTCTCTGCTTCTTAGCTACCAGTAGGTAAGCAGCCTTCCTCCACTATGCCCTTCTGTCATATTTCTGCCTTGGCATTAGTTGAAAAAGGCCAGAAACCTCTGAAACGCTGAGCCAATGGAAACCTTTCTTCCTAAGCTTTTTTTCTCGAACATTTGGTCACATTGATAAAAATCTGACTAACACTGACAGTAATTCAGAACACATATTTCAGGTATAATTGAAGCAATTTGAAGACAATAATCTCACCTTGGGGGACCAGAATGAGAAGAAAAGGGAATATAGGTAGAATACTGAATTATGCTAATATTTAAAATACTGTGTTAATATTTAAAAATCAAGAAAAACATTAAAGACCTCAAAAAGAAATACCAGAGGAGGTTGGCAAAAGGCCAATCAGCAGAAACAGGAAAAAATGAATTATTAGAGTGTATACTCCCATCCCATTTTTTGTTTTTAGTACCAGAAATTAAACTAAGGGCCTTGCCAAGCAGGTGCTGTGCCACTGAGCTATATCCCCAGCCCTCCCATCCTATTTAAACAGTTCTCTTAACAGTCTTTTCTTCATTAAAAATCTATTGACCAGTTCACCTCCTTAGGAAGAAGACTGAAATAACAGTACTCCATACTTTGTAAAAAGTTCCTATCGTAAAGTCAAATTTGAATAGTTTCCCTCATACCAGTGCCTCTACCACTCTTCAGAATCAAGGACCCTTTTGAGATTAATAAAGGTATGCACTCTCTTCTGCAAAGGCTGCATGTAGGCCTGAGGCTAGAGCTCAGTGGTAGAACATTTACATATTATCCTAGAGACCCTGGGTTCCATTACCAGCACTACAAAAGAATGAAAAACAAAAAAAAAAAAAAAAGGAAAAGAAAGAAAGATGTTTATATATAATTCCCCATTGTTTTGGCTGAGACTTATGGACCCTAGTTTCAAATTCTCGCTTTTGTAGAAGGCAAGGTATGTTCTTTTTTGTTGCAAAGATATATATCATGGAATATATCCTCAAAATACATTTTAAAGGTACAGTATATATTATTAACTATGTGTACATCTTTGTGCAGCATACATCTAGAGTGCTTCACCTTGCATGACTCAAACTCTACAAACTACACTCATTGAACAGCAACTTTTCATTTGCCCTTCCCTCAGCCTCTGGAACCATCATTCTAGTTTCTGCTTCTATGAATTTGTCTCTTTCAATACCTCACATAAATGAGATCATGTAGTCTTTGTCCTCTGAATAGATATTATTAAGTCTGTTTTCCATGTTAGGAGACTGATCTGTGAAGCAGCAGAATCAGAATTTTAAGGCAGGGAGGCTGGCAAATCATTTGGTGTTAACTTTATTAATCATGTCTCTGTCATGCTCTCCTCTTTTGTAGGCAATAGATAGGGTTGGAGTCCTTTGTTTTGCCCTCCTCATGTTTCCATTTTGGAGAACTTCTTTTATTTTCTTGGGATGTCTCTTCTCCCTCAATGTGCTGCGAGTCTATGTAGCAGGTATGGGGGTGCTTGTTAGGAAGCCTATTGTGGCCACCCTCCTATTCTCTATCTCCCAATACAGATTTTAAAAGCAAGAAACTGATATTTTAAACCCCTATTTCATGTCTTTCTCTGTCTATCAATTGGTTCTGAATTTTGGAGAGGAGGTGGGCATTATTACTCACCATTGCCCCTAAATATACCTATGTAACACACTTCTACTCAGGCTGCAGTCCCATATGTCTGTCCCATATTATCTCCCAAGTATCTACATGGGTCTGTTTCTGACTGCACCTCTGATTGCCTCGATGCCTCCTGTGTGTACACATTCCTGTAACAAGAAATATGTGAGTATGTTAGGCCCAAGCTCCATGTGGTTCTAAGAATGATTATTCTGAGTGTCTGTGGCGGAAAGAGGGAAAGAGAATGAAGGTATATTCCTTGAACTTGAATTTGAGGACCACCATCCCATAATTTTAAGGACTTTTCACCCTTCTCCTCTAGAAGCAAGCCCTGCCTGGAAAGACTGCTCAGGCCCATTTCTTTCCCTTTTCTTTCCTTTTGGATCCAAAAACTTCTTTCTTCCCATCTGTGTGCCAGTGGTGTCAGAGAGGTAGAGCAGTCACTATTTCAGGATCCTGTTTTGTGCTGGCTAAAAGATTGTTTGCAGATGGTTTACAGACCAGAAAGCTCTCATTTTTCATGGGAAAATTATGATATCAGAGAACTCTAGCTTGCATTTTCTGTTTTTTAATCTTGTCTCTTGTATACTTATCTAATACTTGCTGTGTGTTATCAAGTCATCTTAATTTCATCACTTTTTGGGAAAAATGAGAGTCAGAATTATAGTTACCATGTTACATATGAAATCAAAGGAAGACTAGGTTCATTGCTTAGCTAATGATCCCTCCAACATTCCTTGGAAATGTAAGTGTTGATGGGGCCAACTATTCCTAGGAAGTGCTGGCTCTTAGGCAAAAGGGAACCCAGATCACTTTTTTAGTGAAACAGACCTTGTTAGAAGTAATATCAAAAGTGTTCATTTTTATTTCTTTGCTTAATTTTTGCAGTGCTGCGGATGGAACTGGGGGCCTTGAACATTTTACATGAGCACTCTACTGCTAAGCTGCGTCCCCAGCCCCCAAAATGTTAATTTTGCATATTATCCATTTGATCTATCAGACTATTCTACTTGGATTTCCAGGGTCCCTGTTTCTCTCTTTCTTCATTTACTTCACCCTGCCCAACAAGTACCCTAACTCCTCTGGATATTTCTAAGGGGAGAGATCTGGGGCAATGATAATTCTCAGTAGAGAGGCAAAAAAGAGTTCATCTGTGAAGATACTATTCGTACACAGATTACATGAAAATAACAGCAAGCTTCTTCCCAACTACCTTTGTCTCTGAGAGTGTGTAGCAGGTAGGACTGAGAGTGTGACAAGGTACAATTCTAAGTAGACCATCCTATTAAGATGTCTTTATCTAATTCCTGGGGAATTTTGCCTAGGGCTAGGGAAAGATCCATGGTGAAGGTCTATTTCTTTTGAATTAAAGCGACTGCAACACTAGATGACAAAGTACTACAACCCGGATACTAGTTAATTAAATAAATCATTAGAAACATATACAGTTGAAGAAATGCGGAATTTATGTTTCTCTTTGGATATCTTTATGAAGAGTGCTTCTATTGCCATAGTATCTTTTTTGGGTCATTCTGTGCTTTTATCCATTTTAACAATAACAGTTGTCTCATGGATCTCAGGATTCATACCCTTACTATTGATTTGAGACTATAGATTGAGAGTCTGTTTATCCTTCTAAAGCTAAGCAATCTAGAAAGTCAATCTCTCTCCCTCTCTCTCTCTCTCTCTCTGTGTGTATGTGTGTGTGTGTGTGTATGTGTGTGTGTGTGTGTGTGTGTGTGTGTGTAAGGTGCTGCCATGTGTGGTGGTTGTACTCTAAGAGAAGGTTTGTCAGAGTAGGTGTTGATTTGTTTGTGTTCTAAACTGGCACTAGTGTCAACTCAATTGGAAACTCTTAATTTGCCCTTGGGAAAATCACTCACCTCTTACAAGCTCAGCTGAGCTGTGATGCATGTCTGCCTTAGCTGTGTCTATAGCAGTCCAGTCAGTGATATCAAAGATGTGAAAATTAGGAGAACTGCTCAGATCCAGTGTGTGAGCAGGAAGATGGCCTCTTCTTGGTACTCAGCTCTGTCTTTCAATGCTATTTTCTGTGAGCCACTACTATTTGGTCAGTCATAAAACAAATTTTTGGTACATATTAACCTTTTACCATGAATTCTTCAGCCACAGAAAGAAAAGAAGTTGCACGACCACAGAGGTATATAATTCAACCTTTTGCCTTTCAAAGAGTTTTCACCTTTTTACCCTTCTATAATGACAAAGAAGATACACCAGTTCATTGGGCATTTGAGCAAAATTAAGGTCCCACTTCAGTTCTGATGCAACTCTGGAGAAGTACTCAGCAGTCATGAGAGAGAAAGTTATGCCAGTAACATAAACTGGACACATTTGTGCTTTTCCAAAATGTTAGAATTTATTTAAAAACAACATATTCATAAGCTACATCTATTTTGTCAACCTTGTCAGGCTAAGTTCATTCATTAACTAAATGAACCAATCACAAGTTCTTTTATTGCAATCTTAATTACTACTATCTATAACACTCAAGTCGCATCTCACTTCATAAAATGATATACAGATTACAGAATGGAAAGAAAAGTTCAATGGTGGCTTCCAGATTTGAAGAGGCAGAACCTAAACCTAGACAGATAGTCTACAGACAAAGCGGAAATCACCACATGTAGTTAGGTAAGATTACAGGCCAGGCAGAGCCTCTCAGAGGAGGCATGAGGCTTGCTATGAATGCAGAGTTGGTTCATAGTCTGAGTTTGGATAGCAGGCACTTTAAGTGGCCACATAAAACTGGGAGCCGGAGCTGGGCTGAAACCGGGTATAAAGAGTCAGCATTCTTAACATGTTGGCTTCATGATACATCTCCAGGTGATATGGTAAATGTGGCACCACTACATCCCAATATTGGGTGTCCTTCTTTTAATAACATTCAGTGGAGGAGCTTGCATCCTTTATTGGTCTATTGTGTCAGATAAGCTCACAGGCCTGGTTTTTCCTAATATAACTTAAATACATTATGTGTTCATGTACCCCTGATATAATTTGATTAAATTTACAAGTGGAATTTTTATTAGCAAAATCAATTTGCTTATTACTTTATATGCCTTATCATTGTGTTATGCAGCTGTGGTCATTTTTGTCAATAAATTTGGTGTGTCCAGTATCCAGTAGTTATCTATTCATACAGATGAGTTCCAAGTCGTTGTACTAAAAAATGAGCAAGCTGCTGTTTGATAAAATGGGGTTACTCATGGCAAAATGGAGCCTAAAAGCTACTATTCTTTACCACATGGAGTGACTCACAGGAAGCTGCTCTCCAAACCAGGTGACAGTCAAAAGAACTATTTGTGGTGTCAGATACACACACGCACACACACGCGCGCACACGCGCACACACACACACATATTCAACAAGAAGTCGGAGTTGAAGCAGAGTGTAATGGCATGTGCCTTGGGGATTCAGGAGTTTGAGACCAGCCTGCACATCATAGGAAGGGAAAGAAAGGGAAGGAAAGGGAGAGGAGTGGAAGGGAAGGGAAGGGAGGAAAGGGAAGAGAAAAGAAGGGAAGGGAAAGGGAGAGAGGAAGGGAGAAAGAATGCTATTAGAGGTGAGACATGGGAGAGGTATATTTTAGGCAGATAGATGCAAAAAAAGGAAGGGGAGCTTTAGTGTTTGTTTTACATCCATTGCTCTTTATCTGCCAGATAGATAGATAGATAGATAGATAGATAGATAGATAGATATCATTCCTTTCATTTTTGATGGTTTGTTTTTACTGTGGCCTTGTAAAAATGAACCCACTTAGGAAATATTGGCTAAAGAGGAAACTGTTGTGCTCTGGCTTAAATCTAATGATATAACCCAGTGAAGGAAGAATAACCAGCTGCATTTGTCCCAGAGTGCCAGGTGGGCTTCTGAAAAGGATTCTTGTCTTAAAACGTTTTCTTTGAAGGAAGTTGTCACAAGCCTCTATGTGTGCACGTGCACACTTCAGCTTATATATATACACAGAAAAACCTGCAAGTAGAATTTATATTTATATTTGAGAGTGCCTGGCTCCTTTTCTGAGAGTCTGGCTGCTCCAGGTGCTATAGGAATAGGCTCCTGAACCCTGAAACAATTGTCAGGTATCTCTTAGTAGAACAGCTCTTTGGTATTCTAATATGTAAATACGTTATTTACATTGTATTTTCCCCATTGATTTAGAGATATATTAACTCCTCATTTTTTCTTCTCCTATCACCAACATTTAGACAGTCATGAAGCCTTATCATATCTAGTAGTAAATTGGGTCTCAAATTCAGCAATGTCTCTCCATGTTCATAGTCATGCCATTATTTCTCCCTTAGATTATTAGAACAGCTTCTTAACCAGGTTCCTTGGTACTTGCAGTTCTGCTCAGTTTCTCATACATTTGCCACTCTGATTTCATGTTGCGCTTTCTAAAGCACAAATAAAAACAAAGTATATACTACTCCCTTTGCATTTTTTTGCAATAGTTCACCAATGCTTACTGAATAAAAATCTATATCCCTTGGCTAAAACTCTTCTTAGGTGAATCCTTCCTATGTAGTCAGCACTCATCTCCCATGGCACCCCCAATCCTGCCCCAACCTAAACACACACACATACATGCATGCACACACACATCTTTCTAGAAATATGAAATTATGGTCATTTCTCGCAAACATGAACTATTTTCATAGAGCTCTAAGGCTTTATAAAAAATGTACTGCTGAGTATTGAACCCAGGATGTCGAGCATGCTAGGCAAATGCTTTACTGCAAAGCTATATCCCCAGCTCTGTACCTCTGGGCCGTCTTACAAACTGTTCTTTCTGCCTGGAATGCCCTTCACTTCATTCTTACTCATCTGGTACATTCTTACTCTTTCTTCAAATCAGCACACAGTTCACACAAACAGAAAAAACTTATTTGACACCCTTAACCAGCCTAAGGTCATTCTTTCCTGATGGTTTCACTGCCCACTTTATGCCACTGCCCACTTTACATTTCTTCACTGTGACCCTGCTCATATTCTATGCTAATTGTCTCTTCCCTTGGGC
Source organism: Dasyprocta punctata (assembly GCA_004363535.1). NCBI lineage: Eukaryota > Metazoa > Chordata > Mammalia > Rodentia > Dasyproctidae > Dasyprocta > Dasyprocta punctata. The sequence goes on from RJWM01009327.1 coordinate 8,843, forward strand.
TGGATATTCTTTGGGGGGGCACGTCTCATTCTGCAAAAAGTTTCCCAGTGTCCAACACAGGACATAATTATTGCATAAACATCACAAGATTATGTGACTTCGAATGTGGAAAAGCAAATGGTTTTTTAGTTAAATGAGAAGAAACTTTTTGGATTTGATATATCTTTTAATCATTTTGTGAAAAGTGAGAATTGCTTCACTAGAAGCAGCCATCAAAGAGGACATCTCAAAGAGTCTTGTCTAGTGACTCAGATCTCAACAAAGGATCCTAAGATTGACCAAACTCTAGACCTAAGAAACTTTCTATTTTGATGTTACTTACAGGTACATACTACTGGAGAACTAATAACAAGAAGAGAAAAAATATAAAAATTTGGTTGGATTGTAGGTAAAGACTACAAAGCATACTCACTGTAATCTTTTTAAAATAGTTTTACAATTTAATGCTTTTAAACTTAACTGTCTGTGTGGGTGGGGGCTGGGGATGTATCTCAGAGCCTCACACATGCTATGCATGAACTCTACCACTGAGTCCATGAATCAGGACACAAATGCAACACAGTAATCTTAAAACAAAAGCAGTAAATTGTTCATACTAAAAGAAAATTATAGATTTACCTTCTGACATAGCTAGATCCAGGTGCTCAAATGACATAATCAGTAATTTGTTTCTGTCTCTTGAGTCTGATTTCCTCTGTGTTGATTCAGTTATCTTTGGGGGCAGGCTGTCTGACATGGTGGCCAAGAAAGCCACCAAAAGATACAGATTTGCACTTTACCAACCTTATCTCCTAGCACCCCAAATGGAAACACAGACTCACTTTGTCAACAGTCCCAGCAAAATTCCAGAATTGAGTCCATCCACAGTAGCCAGAGAAACAGACCTGATTAGCCATAGCTAGGTGATGTACCATCTAGGTGAAATTGATCTGTTACCAGAGAAAATGTTTCACAGCAAAACCACTATGTAATAGCACTCAGTTTTATATTCTCCCATGTTCCTCCCCATCAATAATTCTGATCCAAATATATTACATGTTGTGCATGTTTGTGTATTTCTTGCCCTAGACTGTGAGTTCTTATGGCTGTTTGTTTCTGTATTGCTAGAGATAGTATAGGAAACTGGCTTCTAGTAAGTTTTCTCAATCAAAGAATGATGAATGAATGGTTCTGCTGTGCATTTTACCATAAGATTAAATTATAAGGGCCTATACTGAAGGCCAAGTCCAGACAAATAGTTTAATTTGATACTTAGACAAATTAATAATGACTCTAATTTATTTGGTTCAATGCCTAATTGTTACTGGGTTTTATAGTGCAGGCATAAATAGTGAATGGTTCATTCAACATTCCAAAATTATATAATCAATGCCCTCTCTATGTCAGGGCCTGTGCTAGACACTAAAACTAGCTTTTATCTATTAATTAGCTGCTTCTCATTAATGAGACTTTATATAGTATAGTATTTGTGTGTGCAGACCTTAGGGCCCTGGATTAAAATCCTAGCATCTGCATTTACAGGTTCAGTGACCTTTATCCAGTTCCTTGACCACCGTGTCTAGCTTCTCCTGTCAAATGGGAATTATACCTACCATACAGGGTTATTGTGAGATTTAAATGCAGAGATGACTATGAATCATTGAAAATGGTGACTGGAACACTAAGAACTTAGCATTAATTCTTAACTTGAAGCATATGTAGCAACTCCTTTCCATCTCCATATTGCTTTACACATTATAGTTTACCTGAGGAAAGATCCTGGATCAGGGACTTAAAACTGAGTTGCAATACAATTTTTGGGCTTAAGTAAAAGAGACTAGAAACTTATCTCTGTCCTAGAAGGTGATATTTTGACATAAAACCTATGATCTTGTCTGTGCTAGTACAAAATTATCGTCTCCCAAGGCTGGGGGTGTAGCTCAGTGACAGAGTGTTTGCCTAGCATGTGACAGGTCCTGGAATCAGCACTGATTTGATATAAATAGATACAGATATAGATATAAATAGATGTCAGATAGATATATGGGTACATAGATAGACAAATAGATATTAAATTATATCATGTTCAATGAATCAGTAATCTAATTTGTGAATACAAATATGAGGAAAAATTGGTCTTTTTCCACAGGAAAGAGCTGGTGTTCCACAAGGGGGTAGGAGATGACTTTCTTAAATCTCAATATTGCCCCTGCATGCAGCTCATTATGAGAATCAGAACACAAGCAAATACTTTGTGTGCCTGAACATGATATGGTGACAACATACACTAGTTCTAAGAGGACCCTTGAGGTAATGGTGAAAGAATGATGTGAGACCAGAGACCTGGACTAAAATCCAAGCTCTCTTCTTTACTGCCTTCTTTAGGTAATAATAATGATTACAGCTCACATCTTGTGAGTGTTTTACTGTGGGCCAGTCACTACTCAAGCACTTTGCATATATCATTTTCTTTAATTCTTGCAAACAATTTTTGTTCTTCTGTTATCCTCTTTTACAGTGAAAGAAACTGAGGGGCACAGAAGTTAAGTGACTTGTCTCAGGTCACATAACTAGTAACTGGGGAAGCCAGATTTCCAACTCAGGCACTGGAACTGGAACTTCATCTTGCCCACCAACTCAGGCCCTCTGATTCCTCATCTGTAAAATAAACTTAATTGTACCCCCTTCATAAGGTTGTTTGGATCTGAGGTAAGCTTAGAGAAACATTTAGCATAATACTGGACACATAGAAGGTTTTCCCTGAGTAAGAGTTATTTCATCTCTCCATTTCCTCAAGGAGCATCTTGACTGGAACTTTACACCTTCTTGCAAATGCTACTTCTTGATTCTAATAAATTTGAGTGCAAATCAGTTTTTGTATGGAGGTATGTACTCCTGGATTAATTACAGTGGAGAAAACTTTGATGCTGAGGATCTTTTTTAGTTCATTCACATACTGTGATTGTGCCTTCTGTTTCCTAGTTACATTTGTCACTTACCAGGTCCCTCAATGCTGGTCTTTCTACTTTAAATTTAATTTTTATGGAGTTATTGCCAGGCTGGCCATATTCCTATATGTCATCTTATTATGGAAAACTGGATGTGAAAAGGCCTGAATGGCCAGCCTACTGGGCAATGCCATGGATATAAGTATGCCTGAAAAGTATTTTACCTTGTGGCCAGTTATTTCATTCTTTATTGGTAATTTTTCTTTTCCTGACACCTTCTCACCTAATTGTGGAAACAATAATGATTAAAACTAAACTGAAAAAAAAGCCAGCTAACACACCTGCACATGACGAGCTTGCATTCTCGCAACCCCAGTGAAAACAGGCCCAATGCTTCAGGAAAACCGTTTGGTAATTTACATCAAGAGCTATAATTATGTTCCTGCCCTTTGACACTACAGTCCCTCTCTGGAGAGTCTATCCTTAGGAGAGACTTTGGCAGAAAGAAAAAAGAAGTTTATAGGCATGAAGATTATCTAAGCAGTATTTCTTTTACTAATGAGAAACCAGAAATAATTGCAATAAGCAACTTGATATGCATTAGAACCAGTCAGTAAAGTAAATATGAATGTAAAAGAATTACTTTATAATACTGAATGAATAAAATAAAATACATAGTAGTTATAACCAAGGTAAAATACAAAGTAGTTATAACCATGGTAATATTGTCTTAAGTGAATACAACCTAGAAAGGACTATAGAAAATGAAAATTCTTGTGTTATGATAGTGACATATGATAGTGTTATGATAGTCTCTTCCTCCTTAGTCAATGTCTTTGATTTTTGATTTTAGAATTAAGATTTTGAATATGTGTTTGGGTAAGTGGTAAAGACTGGGAAAGACTCAGAGAAGGAATTTCAAATTTCATACCCCTTCCCTCTATTTCTTGGTCATTACCTTACAAATAAAGCCATCTAAGAAACTGACTTAATTTGGTCTTTAGTGAAAAGTATTGTCTTAATTTCTCGTCACTGAGGCACAGTGTCCATCACTCACAATTTAAAGGAGGAAAGGTTTATTTTGGCTCACAGTATGTAAAGATTTCAGTACATAATCAATTGGCTCCAAGGCAGGGCAGCATGGCAGAGGGGCAGGGCAAAGAAGAAACAGTAGGATGGTGAGCTAATCCACTGACGAGTATCACAGCCCCATTATCCAGTCATCTCCCAAAAACTTTACCTATGAGCATATAAGGTTTTGGGAAGACATTTAGATATAAACCACAACAGATTTACACTCAGTATCCTTACCTATTGTATCAGATAGGTTTATTCATCCAGGATTCCACTCTCCAGTCCTTCCTTTTCTTGTCCCACTGTGACATGGAACAAGACAGGAACAAATATACTCATATTTCAATCTACCACCATCAGCTGTGCAACCTTAAATGTGTTACCTTAACTTGTCTTAACTAAGGCTTAGTCTCTTCATTTGAAATTTGGGGCTAACAAAGGCACTTAACATTTTGGGCTGTGAGAATTAAGTAAGTTAATGCATGCAAAGTGCTTAACACAGTATGCTATATATTGAATATTTATGCTTCCCTCCCCCAAATTCAGATATTGAAACCTAATCCTGAATGTGAGGTTATCTGAGGTGGAGCCATTGGGAGGCAGTTCGATCAAGACAGTGGAACCCTCATATATGAAATTAGTACACTTAATAGATGAGATAGGAGACAGGCATGGTGGAACACACTTGTAATCCCAGCACTCAGGATGCTGAGGCAGGAGGATCACTGCAAGTTCGAAAGCAGCCTGGGCTACAAAGTGAGCTCAAGGCCAGCCTGAACTGCATAGCAAGGCCCTGCCTCAAAAAGACAAAAAAAAAAAAAAAGCGAGATAGGAGAGATTTTGCTTCCCCTCTCTTCTTTCTGCCATATGAGGAAACAGCAAAAAGATGACTATGAATGAACCAGGAAATGAGCCCTCACCAAACACTGAATCTGCCACCACCTTGATCTTGTATTGCCTGATTTCCAGAACTGTGAGCAAAAATTCCGTCGGGTATAAACCACTCAGTCTATGGTATTTTTATAGCAGCAAAGCAGACATAGACTATGATATAAAATGCTGTACCTCAGAGGTTTTATAGTGATGAAGGAATGCATGTCAACACCCTGACCAAATAGGTGTTAAATGTAAAGCGGCTGTCACTGTCAAAATTCTTGCTCTGGGTATTCTCTTCCAGTGACAAAATAACTGGGTAAGTCAGGCACAGTGGTACATGCATGTAGTCCCAGTAACCTGGGATGGTGAGGCAAGAGAATGGCAAACTTGAGACCAGACTGGGCAAATTAGCAAGGTCTTGTCTCAAAATATCTCTCTGTCTGTCATCTAACTCAGAGGATAAAGGGGACATTGAATGCTCATGCTGATACAAGTCAGATTGCTGTTTGGAGAGATATATGAGTTACAAATTCCTCTCAAAAAGCCATATGAAATATAATGGTCTTTAAAAAAATACAATGTTTTCTTAGTTTCAATTGCATTAATTTCTGCTCTAATCTTAATAATTTCCTCCCTTCTTTGGGCTTTGGACTTGGCTTGCTCTTCTTTTTCTAGAACTTTGAGGTGCAGCATTAGTTTCTTTATGTGTGTTCTTTTTGTTTTTCTGATATGAGAGTTTAGTGCTATAAATTTCCCTCTGAGGACTGCTTTCAATTTATGTCACAGGTTCCGGTAATTTGTATTTGAATTTTCATTCAATTGTAGATATTGTTTAATTTCTTCTTTAACTTCTTCTGTGACCCATTGGTTATTTAGGAGTGTATTATTTAATTTCCATGTGTTTATGCGATTATTGTAGGGTTTTTTGTCATTCATTTCCAATTTTACTGCACTATGGTCAGATAATATGCATGGAATTATTTCAGTTCCTTTACATTTACTTAAGCATGTTTTGTGGACCAGTATATGATCTATCTTAGAGAATGACCCATGTGCAGCTGAGAAGAATGTGTATTCTGATGTTGATGGGTGGAATACTCGGTATACATCTACTAGGTCCATTTGTTCACAAGCTTGATTCAGTTCTGCTATTTCTTTGCTGATTTTTTGTTTGGTTGATCTGTCTCTCTGTGACAATGGGGTGTTAAGGTCCCCTGTTATAACTGTATTATTGTTTATTTGGTTTTACATGTCTATTAAGAATTGTCTTACATAGTTGGGTGCTCCCATATTCGGTGCATATAAATTTGATTGTAATCTCTTCCTCTTGAAGCTTTCCCCTGACAAGTATGTAGTGACCTTCTTTATCTCTTTTGATCATTCTCAGTTTGAAGTTTGCATTGTCTGCAAACATAATAGCTCCCCCTGCTTTTTTCTGGGTTCCTGTTGCATGGAGTATTGTTTTCCAGCCTTTGATTTTTAGTCTATGAATTTCCTTTTGAGTGAAATGTGTTACTTGTACCCAGCATATTGTTGGGTTTTCTTTCTTAACCCACTCTGCTAGTCTGTTTCTTTTTATTGGTGAGTTGAGACCATTTACATTGATTGATAAAACTGATATGTACTGGCTCATCCTTGTCATGATATCTTTCTGTTGTTGGTTTTCTACATTTTCTGTTTAATTATTTGCCTGCTTAGTGGTTTCCTTTGGTTGTTGTTCTTAAGATTGTGGCTATCTTTGTCTGTTTCTAGAGTGTCTTTCAGTACTCTGTAGTGTTGGTTTGGTGGCCATAACTGGTGCAACCACTGTGGAAATCAGTGTGGAGATTCCTCAAGAAGCTAGGATTAGAGATCCCATTCAACCCAGCTATCCCTCTTCTGGGCATTTTCCCAGAAGAATTGAAAATATCATACCACAGTGATATCTGTGCACCCATGTTTATAGCAACCCAATTTGTAATAGCCAGATCCTGGAAACAACCCAAGTGCCCATCAATCAAAGACTGGATAAAAAAGATGTGGTATTTTTATACAATGGAGTACTACTCAGCTCTTAAGAAAGATTGCATTGAGACTTTTGTAAGTAAATGGTCACATCTTGAGACCATACACATAAGTGAGATAAATCAAACCCACATGCGTAAATACCGTATTGTCTCCCTAGTGTAAGAAACAGAAAAGTATATATGATCCAAAATCTATAATAAATACTACATAAGGGTAAAAAACAGCTCAAAGAGCAAAAGTAATTGGGAAGGGAAAAGGCGGAAAGAGAAAAGAGAAGAGGAAAAGATATAAACCTGTATATATGTATATGTAAGATAACTAAAATGAACACAGTGCTGAATGTATTCGTTATTGAGAAAGAACAATTAATACTCATATGATTAGATCAATTTTACATGTGTATATCTGTTAATGTAAGTAACCATTTTAAAGATAACGATACGCAATATTGCAACCATTGTCAAGTTTCTATCATCCGGTTTTGTAAACCTGTAATGTTACTGTTGTGTATTTACTGTAGTCGTTTGTCTCTTTTGCTTGTTGTCTTTGTTATATATGTCTTTTTTTTCTTCGCTTAAATAAAAAAATAAATAAATAAAAATAAAATAAAATACAAACAAAAGAATATATAAAACCAGAAAAAAATAAATAAATACAATGATCTTAAGGATTTTTGTGAATTGGTGACACAGAAGGAAAGAGAAAACTCTTGAAAATCATGAAGAAATACAAAAGTAAGCAGTATGATTATTGCAGATTGTAAAACTCCATAGGGTCAGAAGCAAATCAGCTTGAAAATCTTAAAAGCAACACTAAGGGAAATGAACAAAAGTGGGAGGTAAGACTTGAGTCCAGAAAAGAGAGGGACTAATGATATATAGCTAATACATAGTCTATACATAGAACTTACTATGCATCAAGCATTGAGTTAAATGATTCATATGCACTAGAGAATATTCTTTCCCTTTTCATACTATGTGTTAAATTTTTATTATTCATCCTCCCATATTGTAGCTTGGGTCTAGGTATTGCCTTAATGTAAAGCCTTAAATTATGTCAAATTCCTATAGAAAAGCTTCTTGAAATAAGCCACTGAGTCAGCTTAAGAGTGTCTGACATGCCTCCATTTGATATTTGGGGGCAACAAAGCCACTTGAAAGAATAAAAATTGGCCATATCTTTGCCCAGGGAATACATCATTCATTCTGTGCCGGGCCATCATGGCTCTACCCTCTGTCAAGTCACCAACTCAAGAAACTTAGGAGCCATGATTAATTTACTTTCTTTCATTGAATCAAGTCTAAGGTTTTACAATTTTGCTTTTTTTTGGGCTGGTACTGGAAATCAAACTCAGGACCTAATGCTTGCCAAGCAGGCACTGCCCCACTGAACTAAGTCCCTGGCTCCTACAATTTTACTTTATAAAATATTTCCCAAATCCGTGTTTTGCTATCTCTTGTCATTTAGGTTCTTGGCTTCCTTCACACAATTCTAGCAGTGTCTTGCTAGATTGTATTCTAGCAGTGTCTTGCTAGATTGTATTCTAGCAGTGCCCTGTCTGGGTTTTCTGCCTCTAAGTTTCAATTTTTCTTATTTATACTAAAACTGTAGCTAGCACGATCCCTTTACTTCCTACCATTTTTTTAGCAAAGCAACTCCCTTTAGATGTAATCTTACATATCATTTTCCTCTCAAGAACTTTCAGTTATTCCATAATTATCCTGGGTGACAACAATGACCTGAGTTTTCATGACCTGACTTGAGCCTGCTGTTCTGGTTTTACTTCCTGGTATTCTCTAGCCTCTGGACTTCATGTAATTCCTTCTAATTTACCTTGGTAAGTTCATGGCCTTGTGACTTGCTTGTTTTATTTCTTCTTCCAAGGTTGCCTTTTCCAAGCTCTGCTATCATTGTGTCTCATCTTTGGCATCAGAATCTAGAAATTCTTTCTTGATTCTTCTCTGTTAAGTGATACTCCTCTACTCTCTGAGCTACATATTCCATGTCTGCTAACTTATGCAGCTTATTAAAAAGATCCTTGTGATCCTGGGTCATGGTTCATTTTGCTTTATACCCCTCAAAACTTGTCAAGTATTTCATCGACAGTGATATTTAGACACATGTTTTTGACGTGTGCAAGCATTTAGGATCTGTGCCCAAGTAATGTGGTACAGAAGTGTGGAGTCCTGAAAGAAATGATTACCATATTCAGTGATAGTTGATATAGTCAGGGTTTAAAGAGAAAAGATTAAATGCAGGACACATAATTTATAGGATTATTGTACAATATTCACCCAAAAAGTCAAATTCAGAAAAGTGCAGGAGATCTGCTCATGCATTGGAGACCCAAAGAATCCATCTGAGGGCCTGGGTTCCATGGCAATGTACTGCACAAGTGCAACTGAAAACCTAGAGCCCATGGCAATGTCCTCCATGAGTCCAATCAAAGGCCTAGAACCCACAACAACATCTCATACAAGTCTGTATAAAGGATTTGCACTGAGAAGGACCAAAGGCCAGTGGTGGAAGCTAGAAATTCTGCACCAGTGAATGAAGGATCTGTGCCAGCAGGCTGAGGGATCTGCACTGGAGCCAGGAAGTAACATCAAGGTAAGGACCAGAGCTCCCCTGAAAGGAACCACAGCTATCCTCAGCAGCAGCAAGGACCTGAGCTCCTCCAAGTGTGAGAATAGTTGAGTTCATAACAGGAAAACCAGGGTGACAAGCTTCTCCAGGAAAATCAACAGTGCATCATCTTTCCCTCTAGTTGTCTTTTTATTCTGTTGGCAACAATCCTCAGGTGGGCCTTCCACATTCAGAAACATGATAACTGAGTTCAGCTGGGAGTTACAAGTTGATCATTAGTTAACTCACTACATCAATACCATGTGGCAACCTGTAACACTGATTGGATCTCACTAGTCCCCTAATTTGTTTTATTATTCTCCATGGCACTTATTGCCATCTGTCATATTGTACATTTCACTTATTGTTTACAGGCCCTTCTCCACTGTAATATTAATGCCATGAGAGTACCAGCATTTGTCTTTGGTTATTGATGTATCAATACATACAGCAGGGCATGGCACATAGTAGGTTTTCAGTGAATAGCTTTTGAAAGAATGAGATGGGTATAGTTTCAATATATGATCTCATTTAGTCCTCATGACAATGCTACAAGGTAAGTAAAAGTAGAATTAATAGTGGTTTTTTTTATAGGTAAACCTCCTAATCACCTACAGACAATGAAAAGAATTTGGGTGACTGGTATGTACGTACTGAACACAACGTTTCAACTATTCGAAGATGATTGATTTAGATCAGGGTCTTGAGACTCAATGATGCAACAAAAATGTCAGCCCAGTCA
>RJWM01009327.1:19193-68560 GCA_004363535.1 Dasyprocta punctata
AAAAAAAAAAAAAAAAAAAAAAAAAAAAAAAAAAAAAAAAAAAAAAAAAAAAAAAAAAAAAAAAAAAAAAAAAAAAAAAAAAAAAAAAAAAAAAAAAATGACAGGGGATATAGCTCGGTGGTAGAGTAGCCCTAGGTTTAATTGCCAGTACAGCAAAAAAAGTGAGTGCAATCAAAATATCATTTAATCGGACTCCCAGAGGAGAACGAGAATGGGTCCTTCTGGGACCCACCCCGCTGGGCCCGGGCGGCACCGGCACGTGGGCTTGAAATCGAGGACGAAACCCACCCCGCAAACCCCGTAAGCACCCTGCTGGTTCGGAGGTCTGGCTAAATTGATAGCAACTAAGGAACATTAAGCAACTAAATGCTAGTATTGTTTCATAGATTTTGCAGGCCTCCATTCAGCAACCTGAGCATCTCTTTGGAAGATGACTATAGGCAATGTAGCAAATATGGGGGATTCTCTTCTGTCTTGTCTCACTGTTTTGCTTTACTCTGATCATTTTTTTCTCTATTTTATATTCTGTTTTTATTGGTTTTATTCTGTTTTGTTTTTGGTTCAATTCTACTATACCTGTTGGAATGGTCAGCTATTCTGAAAATAACAAGATATACTATAGTAGCTATTGTTTTCATAGTATCTTTCTTTGAAGTTCTGTACCAGTTCCACTGTTTTGTTTTGATTGACTTTGTTCTGTTATGCTCTGTTGGATTTTACTATCTGTAAAATAAAAAAAATATCATTTAATAAGTAAATTTCTGTCAGGTCAAACAGAATAGGCATACTATGTAGTTTCTCCAAGATATTTCATACTCTAAAATAGAATCAATTTTGCAACCTAAATAGCTAATTCATTATCTGCTTTTCTAAAAGCAATCTGGGGACTTGTGAGGACTTTCACAGGAAAATTATGAGACAAGGTCACTGTAGCAAGGGTGCAATTTTTGCAGACAATTCCCTAAGGATTTGAGACAAAACTTAGTTTGTGGTACTGAGAACTAGGGTGCCAGTTATATGGCCTCTTTTGTTACAGACCATACCTGCCTCCATGAGGGTAGATGAGAACTAAGCACTTTGCAAAAAGCCTTTCCATCCTTCCTCTAGTTAGGGTCTAAAATTTGTGATTGTAAAAAGGCTATATTATATATCTTGCCTTTTATTCAACATTTCTTGTTGACTGTCCCACAGTCCCTTGAAGCTTACTAGGTCTACAAATCAACTCATCATCTCTGTCCTTAGAGATCTCTGCCCCCACCTGGAATTTAACCTTAACTTCCATTCCCATGATGTCTCTCAATATATTTATTCCTCAGCAACAACTCTACCCCACTACTCCATGTGAGACCCTCGTCTCCTCTCATCTGAGGTGATATACAAACCTCTTTGCTAGCAACTTGACCTGCATTCTTATCCTTCTCTAAGTCATTCTAAAGCACAACTAACAGCAAGTCATAAAAACTCTTCAGTAACTTTCCATTACCCCTAAGCTAAAGTAAGATTCCTTAGTTTGGCTTAACAGTCTTCCTCCCTTCTTTCTCCATTTCCTCTAATAAACCCTGCACACTGAAACTTTTAGTTTCCTGAGAGGGATGCCAATTGAGCTAATATTTACAGGGCACCTATTATGCGCCAAGTGATAGTCTAAATATATCACCTCTTGTAATTTCATCAGTAGCAACCACCCTTTGTGGTACTTAGTGCCGTGATCCCCATGTGACACAAGAGGAAACTGAGACAGAGAAAGGTTAGCTAACTTATTCGGGTCATGCAGCTAATCAGTGGCAGATTTTGCAGAGTCTGTATTCTGAAGGAATACCCCAATTCTCTCATTCCTTTCTATCTGCCAAGAATGTCCTTTTCCTCTTCCCCATTGTTTACCAGGCTAAACCATCAAAACTTTACTCAAGAATTTTCTCTGGAAATGTTCCCTGTCCTGTCCACATTACTTTGCTACCACTGTTTCTGACTCTTAGCTGAATAAGTTATCTGCCTTCTGGCTTATCCTAAGTCCTGTGCATGTCTTTAACTAGAAAACTTACATGCACATCTTGCATGCTTGTTCATCAATTTCTTGAGGTCAAGGGCTTGCCTTAGTTGCTTTTTATCCCAGCATGTATATAACACAGTGCCTGGCACACAGTAAATGCTCACTGAGTAATTGTTTATTCTGGAAGATCTCTCACAGAGAGATGAGTTCATATTTGCCAAGGCATGACCTGAGGCCTTCTAAAAATCTAAGCAGGGAGGACTTCCAAGCAGGATATGATGGATCATCAGTTGTATATTTTAATGCTTTATTTGGAAAGATTTTGAAATATATAGAATAGTACATTGTGTAAAAATAAAAATTATGCAAAGGACATTTCATGCTATTTACCAAGGTTTACCTATTGTTAGCATTTTCCCCATTCACTTTATTATTTTATCACTTCATCTACCTAACAGTTTATTATCTTTGCACATTTCTGCAGTAATTGTTTTATTTGAACATTTGAGGATGTCTTATATATAATGGCCCTTTTGCTCATAAATATTTCATTAGTTTTTATGCAATCTTAGTATAGTTATTGTCATCAAATTTAATACTGATATATAAGTTAATATAATGTACTTCTTATATTTCACATTTGGAATATTCTATATCCCAGTCAACTGTCCTTTATAGCATTTTTGTTATTTGTTTCTGCCAGTAAAGCATCCACTTTAGGATCAGTTATTGAATTTTGTTGTGGTGTATTGATTATCCTTTGACTTAGAACATTTTAACAGCATTTGCCTTTTGTGACATTGACATTCTTTGAAGAACATAATCTTCTCTACCCTCTGCCTTAAAAATATATAATGTTCTTCTTTTATATACTTGATATGAAATTTAGATTTTGCATTTAAAGCTGGGGTATCACAAATTGATGTTTACATCTTACAGAATCATATGTACAGTCACATTATATCATCATTTGTCATATTAATTTTGCTCACCCAGTCAGGGTGTATCCAATCACTTAATTATACTATTTTATCTCTGGCTTCTGCAGGAAGAGACATAAAGAACTTTTAAATAATTTGATCCTCACTAAATGATCCTAGACCTAGTGTTATACTAGATATGCAATCATAGGTGGGGTTTTTGGAAACTGATTGAATCATGGGGGCATGATACTCATCAGTGGATTAGTACACTGATGAGTTTGTAGCCGAATGGAATCTTGGGTGTTGGAACATGGTTGGAGGAGGTGGGGCACTTGAGGCATGGCCTGAAAGTGTATATCTCCCTCCTTCTTCCTTTGATTTGCTCTCTCTCTCTTTCTCTCCCCCTCCCTGCCTCCTACCACCATGCTATGAGCTGTTTTTTCTCTGACATGTCTCCCTGCCATAACTTGCTACCTTGGAGTCAGTCAACTGTGGACTGAAACCGCCACAGACTGTGAGTCAAAATAAACCTTTTTTTCCTTCAAGTTGTCAATGTTGAATATTATCTCAGTGATAAGAAAGTAACTAAGACAGGTTTTGGTAGCAGAAATGGGACCATTGCCTTGTTTTTACATGACCATGTGGTTCAGAATCCTTTGGAAGTGGTTTGCCAGGGGAGTTTGGAAAGATTTGGAAATGCTGGACACAGAAGCACCCCTTGAATTTTCTAAGTTGAACCTGGTGGGAGATTATGGAGCTCAGAGGAGCTGAATGTGGATAAAAAGTCAAACTGTAAAGAACAGGCTCAGGAAGATTCAGTTTGAAACAAGGACTGCATTGCAAGTTGAACTACAGATCATGTATATTATGCTCTGACAGGAAATTTATTCTGGGACTTTGCAAGAGAACACAATTAAGAGCACAGACTAATTATTTGGGTGGAGGAAATTTCAAGGCAGCCAAATATTCAAGCTGTAGCTTTGGTATTGTGGAGGGCTTTTAGCCAGCTTTACCTTGCTAATCAAGAGTAAAAGTAACAGCAAAATGGTCTAAACAGTTTTGAGCCTGGCCAGAAAGGGAACTCCAGTAAAATTGGAGAGCTTGGTTTCTAAAAAGATTAGCATTGAAAGGAACCCAAATACTTTGGATCTTGACAATACAAAAAATGCCTTCAGGATATTGGAGAAATCCAAAGGACTGTACTATTTGCAGACTTAAGGGCAGAAAAGTGATGGACTTTGCTTTAAGAAGACAGACCCAGGGCATGGAGCTCTAAAATGATGGCAGTCTAGGGAATGGGAATTGATCTCTCAGGATTCAGTTCATTGTACTCAGCACTCAAGCACTCAGAGACCTCTTTAACTACCAGAAAGTTACAAAAGATCCAGTTCCTGCTCCAGCTGGTGGTAGACCTTGGGGATCATCCACATGGTGTTGGTTTTATGTGCATACAGAATGCAAGAGTTGTGAGGTCAGGAAGGCTTCCACCCAGATTTCAGGGAGTGTATCTGAGAGAATAGTAGATGAAGCTGTGAATGTGAGGCTAAAAGTTTAGTGGAGACCCTAGAAAGTCAGAGAAGTCAGGAATATGGAGTGTCTGAGAAAAGCTGCAAGCAATGAGCAAAGCCCATCCAAGACAGAGGCCAAGCAAGCTACAAACACTGAGGGGTGGGGCCTCCCAAGCAGTTTGGAGTTTACATCTTGCCCCAGATTTCCAGAAGTGCTGGACATAGAACTGAGGTATTTAATGTTTACCCTGCTGGGTTTCAGACTTGCTTTGGTCCTATTCCTTACTATCCTCCTATTTTTCCCTTTTGGAATAGGAATGTTTACGCTGTGCCTTTGCATGTCAACAGCTTTTGGATTTCTTTTGATTTTTACAGGGGCTCACAAGTAAGAATTTGCCTTAAATCTCAGAAGAGACTTTGGACATGGAATTTTCAGCAGTGCAGAAACTGATAGGACTAGCGTAAGGCCGGCCTGAGCTACATAGTGCGACCCTGCCTCAAAAAAACCAGGGCTGGGAGTTTGGCTCAGTGCCTTAAGCACCTGCTGTGGCAGGCGTGAGGTTGTGAGTTCAATCCCTGGTGCCGCAAAAAAAAAAAAAAAAAAAAAAAAAAAAAAAAAAAAAAAAAAAAAAAAAAAAAAAAAAAAAAAAAAAAAAAAAAAAAAAACAAACAAAAAAAACAAAACCTGATAGGACTTTGGAATCTCTTAGGGATGAACTAAATGCATTTTACATAAAGGGATATGCATGAGTCTTTTGGTGGGGCAGGGCTGAATGTTGTATAGTGATACCTTGATTCATGAACTTAATTTGTTTTATGATTTTTTATTTTAAATGGTATATAACAGAATAAAAGCAATCAAAACAAACGAGTGTAAGAGACACAGGACTTCAAAACATTATGAAATGAACAGTAGTTACCATAATGCCCCTTGATATCTTCAAAACAGCTGCAGATAACTTCAAACATAGTATAAATCAAACAGAGCAAATTAGAATAGGAGCAATAAAAAGAAAACAATGAATGTGATAAAGAACTTCAAAACAAGTCAATAGTAAATACAAAATTGCTACCATAATATATCTTGCTATCCTTGAAATAGCTCCTCCTGCCATGGGATTTAACATAATCAAACAAATAAAAGAGAATAAAACCCAACCCAACAAAACAATGGAAATGACATAGGACCTAAAAATAAGACCATAGGGAATCAACAATGGTTGCAGCCCTCAGAAGGAGATCCCCCCTAGATGTCACACTGCTTAACAATATCCTCTGAACCTATGATCAGACCACTGGCCCTAGACCTGCAATATTAGTGAAATACCAAAGCACCACAGGCATCCAGTTGCATTTCACCTCAATAAGCTATCATCGCAGCCTGTGTTTCTCTGGATAAGTGAGTTGCTAGGGAGAGGAAGAGATAGTACTTCCTGTCTGCCAGCCTGCGTGCTGGAAGGGGCTGGGGTCTGGCTGTTCCCAGTCTGCCAGGGGCCTGTGCACAACGCCAATTCCCAGACTGGGCTTGTTTGGTGTTGTGGCCATTGTTCTCTTTAGTCCCAGTCTGTGAATGGCACTGACTCATGGGGATAGACTTGGATCTAGTTGTTCCCAGTCCACTGGAGTCTCATACGTGGTGCTGGTTCCCAGACTCTGTTTTATGATTTTGGAAAAGATGACCATATTTGTGTTTGTGTGTGAAAGATGGCCACAGTCATGCTGTCACCTGATGCAGAGTTTGCAAACAAAAACAAAATTTTGTCAAACACTTCTGTTCATGAACCAAATTGTTTGCAAACAAAAGTGTTTATGAACTGAGATATCACTGTAGTTTATGTCTGGATGTCCTTCAAAAGCCTTGTGTGCTCATAGGTGGGGATTTGGGGAGGTGATTGGATGATGGAGGCAAGTTATTCATCTGTGGATTAGTCTACTAATGAGTTTATAGCTAAATGTGATGTTGGGAGTTGGATCCTGGTTGGAGAATGTGGGTCACTGGGGGCATGGCCTGGAAAGGAATATCTCTCTCCCTCCTCCCTTCATCTTTATATGCTTCTCACTACCATGCCAGGATCTGTTTCTCCTCTGCCATGCCCCTCTTTCACACTGCCCTGCCGATGGACTGAAACCTCTACAAAGACTAAACCAAGATAAACTTCTTCTCCTTTGAATTTTAGGTGATGGGTATTGTGCTTAGTGAGGTAAAAGCAATGAAAACATTTAGTTATTCACTGGTGCATGTCCAAAACAATCTTTATTATGGTGATTGCAAAAGGATGATTTTTTCCAATGCTAGCACTCCCTCCATATTTACTATCAGCCTTTGGTGTTCTACTATAAACGTGAGCCAGTCACTCTCTTTGTCTGTTTAGTAATCTATTTTTATGAAAGGTGTATAATTCATGATTGTTTTTTAATCAATATGTGGTCAAATTTTACACATTTTAATAGCAAGATCCCCCTCAGCATGGTTCCATTGTCCTTGTAGCTTGTTTTCATCATTTTCTTAAGAACTTCCTTACTTTCTAACATAGCAAAATGTCTCAGACTCACAGGTATCGTGGTCCAACTCTGGAATAAGCCACTTCTCTAGTGAGCACTAGCTTCTTTTAGTGGGAAACAGCATTTAGAGACCAAGATTCAGTGGGCACTAGGCTTATTGAGCTGTACTCTAAGAATGATAGGTGCCAGATATTGTGGCACATGTTTGTAATTCCAACATACCTTACATAGACATACTATAAAATATACCATATTTATATGATTTAGTACTGAAAAACATACCAGTAGAATAAAACATATAATATGCTACTCCAAAGAGAACCATAAGTTTGAGACAAGTCTGGGCAACTTAGTGAGACTATTCCAAAATAAAATAACAGGGCCGAGGATGTGGTGCAGTGGTGGACTACTTGCTTAACCTTAGTAAAGCCCTGGGGACAATCCCCAGTACTCCAAAAATTGATAGAAAGATCTAATGGAATTTGGCCAGATAGACAAGGGTTATCCTATCCATGAGAGAAAGGGGATTTCAGTGTTTCGAGGATGTTTTCAAGAGTAGGTCCAGTTACTGTGGCACACACTATAGGCTGCTCACATGACAACCCTGTGTGTTCCTCTTATTTTAGAGGTTGATCCCAGAGTTGTGCATTGCTTAGCACAGAGAAATGAATTATTATTGGTTTAAACCAATTACAGTAATCTCATTTCCATTGTCCTAGCAATGGCCTACTGTTGGGCAAATGACCAGATCTTGTGAATGAGACCTCAGGGAAAGTTTGTAGTGAGATCTCTGAGAAAGACTGCATTCTTTCATAAAAGCTGAAAACCTTAAAGGAAGACAGCTCCTTTTGTTCTGTGCCTCTTTTTTTGTTGCTTGAGGGTGTGACATTTAGTGCTACAATAGTAATCTTATAGCCATTAATTCAATATGTATTTTTTTATTTTAAAGAGAAAAAAGATAAAAGTAACAATGAAAGAATTTTAAAACAGGTTAGTAGGACAGTTACAATAATTAATGCACTGTGTATTATTGTTTTCCTAGTAGTTATTAAGAGTAGGTATTTATTGAATGCAACCTATGTACCAGACAATTTTTTAGGTATTGAGGATGAAAAAAGAAATACATACAGGCTAAAGTCACTGACTCTTTTTTTCTTTTTCTTTTTCTTTTTCTTTTCCTGGGAATCAAACTCAGGACCTTGTGCTTGCCAGGCAGGTGCTGTGCAACTAAGCCATATCCCTGGCCCAAAAGTAACTGCTTTCGTGGAGCATTCATTCCAGTATGGGAGATAGATAACAAATAAAACAAGGAAAATATATGCTATGCCTAATACTGTTACACGATATGAAGGAAAATGAAACAGGGAAGGAAAGAAGAAACATCATGAGTGGGGTTATAACTGTAAGAAGATTACCATAGACAACCCAACAAAATATAGAATGCTTCATGAATCCAGGTATCATCTTTATACAAGGCCTTGGCAATTTCTACATTGTTTCAATTTTAGGGTATATGTGCTATTGAACAAAGAGGAGAGATTAGTACACATCTAGAATAGTAGAGTAAAGAACAGAAAGAAAGACTTGAATCTTTAATGATGTAATTGAACTAGAATAAAGCAGTCTTAGGGTTGAATTGCTTCCATATTCTTGTTATGTGGGATCATAAATTGTCTGTATTATGTAAGTGAGAATTAGTCAGCTATCTGTAGTCCCATGCTAAAGCTTTGTAACTTATAGTAGGGAGAAGAGAATAATCAACCTACGAAGTTTAAGATTACCAAGATAATATAAAGATAGGAAAGGGTAAAGGTACAGGAAGGAAATTGTGTTTGAAATGAAAAAAAACGAGAGAAGAAACTATAGCCTTTGGCATATGAAATTGGGCTTGGAGTTCCATTTCTAATGATTGTTGAACAGGTGATCTTAGATAAATATTTGATCTCTGAGTTTCAATTTCGTGTTTTCAAAATGAAGGAGATGATGCCTACCTTAAAGTAGATGTTGGAAGACTAAATGTTATCTATATGCCATTTGACTGGCATAGAGCAGGTACATGTATCATACCCTCCCCTGAAATTAGTTGTAGGGTCTGGTCCATCAAATAGCATGGTATAAGGGTTAGATATGTGTTTCTGCGGCTCAACTGCCTCGATTTACAACACTCCTCAACCACTTATCACTAGGTGTTGTGGGAAAGCTAAATAATCTCTGAGTTTCAAGTTATTTACCATCAAATTGTGATGATAATTGTGTCATCCTCAACTGTGTTGAATTAGACTCTATCTTTAAAGTTCTTATACTAGTGTCTGATTAAGTGTTTTGTAAATGTCATTAAATGTGGAAGATATTTAAAGAGGATCCCTACACTATGAAAAACCTAGTGTAGTGTACTCAAATTGTTGTAAGACAATAACAAGAACTAATAACCCCAAATGGAAAAGAGTTAGAGAAAATGTTTTCTGACCTTAATGTGTTGTCCTTCTTGCAAAATATTAATTATGCATTGTAACACTAAATCCATTTCATTACAAAGAGCTTAAATGTCTTACCTTAAGTCTTGATGTTAAGAATTAAAAGTCAGTTCTTCACCAACTTTTCACCTTGAGCTAAATTTCTGTTTGTTTCCTCTCCATATATGGTCCTGTAGAATTCTTCTAATTGAAGTACTTCACTCCACGTTTCATGCTCCCTTTCCCAGACAGAAGACATGACACCTAAAGAATATTTGACCACTTTAGATCTTAGTAAGAGCTGGATCCTGGAAGAAACGTTTGTGTCAGGTATTAAGCTACTAGATCATGGGAGGGAGTAGAAAGAACCTTAGGAGGGGGAGCTGGAGTGGCCAGGGCCAAGGCAGTACTTGAAGGATTGCAGACAATGGCTATTTACAAATCTAAATGTAATTATAATGTTAGTATTTTAACATCAGATATTTAGCCATAATACATACCAGCTGTATATCAGCCACAGGCCTAGGAAAGCATTTTTAGTCAAATATTTGACATCCATCCCTGATGCTGCCATACAAAATTCTTGAATTCTTTGAGCTCTTGCTGCCAGCTATAATTAGGCATATAGCCAATACCATCGCAGTAACTACAACAAGATGATTTAATCAAATGTCTAAAATGTTCTAGTATTGTTCCACTTGGCCATGTCAGAAATAGGCAGGGATGAAACCAGACAGCTAAGAGATAGATAATAACAAACCAAAGCACCAGAGTGTCAAGTACAGAAGGGGCAAAGAGGTCACCTGTTCCACTTTCTCAGTTCTCCTCCCTCCAGGTCTCATTAGATGCAGGTTAGAAAATCTGTGAGGTAACCCGCTCCTACCTTCTTGGCCTACTCTAAGACTCCCTTCCCCAGTCTGCCTGAGCAGTACTGCCTGAGTGAAGTGGGAAAGACCTGGAAACTCCCTATCTTGGTAGGCCCACATTTTACTTGTCAGAATGCTCTTGAGCCATGCCTGATCCCCTATGACTTCCTCCCAATCAGCCAATTTCTCTCTTAGGACCACCACTCAGACAGGACACCTTTTTCTCAAGAATGTCCTTCACTTATATGATCACATCTAGCTCTGCCATTCTTTACTCTCCATATATATATTTTATGTCAGAGTTTGTAGGACATAATAGCCACATTATACCTTAGTAATCATGGTTTTCTGAAAATCTCAATGAGGCATTATTAGGTGTGGTTGTGCATATAGTACAATAAATGCAATGGATCTGTAGCAGAAGAAATTGGAATTGGTATGCTGAGGTGATACCTGAATTCCAATATTCAATGTGGCACTATTTATAATGCTATATTTATAAGGTGTGATCAAAGATATGACAAAATGATATTGCCAAGTGCCATTCAACAGAAAGGTAAGCTCATAAAAATACTATGGTGTATCCTCATCTATCTTATTGTCTGAATCTGGCAGCATGCAATTTCTCTCTCTGCCCCAATGTCAAAATGATCAGGAAAAGTAAGCATTCTCAATTGATTCAAGGCATTGAGGTAGACACAACTATGCAACTAAAGACACTCATAAAAAGGACTTCCAGAACTGGTTCAGAAATGGAAACAATCTAAGCCTCCATCAAGTAATGACTAAATAAAGAAAATATATTATACAGTGGTATACTATTCAGCCTTAAAACAGAAGGATCTTGTCATTTGTAAAAACATGAATGCATCAAAAGGACATTATGCTAAGTAAGATAATGCAGTCAGAAGAAGACAAATACTGCATGACCTAACTTTTCTATGGAATCTAAATAGTTGAACTCATAGAAGAAACAATATAGTATAGGTGTTACCAAAGATTAGGGTGATGTGAATGGAAAAAGGGAAGATGTTGGTCAGAGAACACAGAGTTTCAAATCAGAGAAAAAAATTTTTTCATCTATTGCAAAGCATGTTGATGATAGTCAATAATAGTACATTTTACATTTCAACATTGCTAAAAGAATATATTTTAAATGTCCCTGCCATGAAGAAGTGATAAGTATGGAAGATAATGAGTATAAATTGCTTGTCTTAACTAACATTAGTTTAAAAAAATGTTGTTTGTCTCAGGCAATTTGCTCTTGTCTTTGGTTGTATGCTTTATTTTACATGTTTTATTGCTACCACTTTTGTTTTTACCCCTAATCATCAAAAAAGTATCAATGGATCAAAAGTAGTCAGTTCAAATATAAATGCAGTGATGAAAATAAGTAGCAATTTAAGGTAACATTAAATACATAGATTGTCAACTTGACTTTGGGATAAATACAGAATATAAAAATATATCCATTGGGGCAAGTAAATATGAATATATGTTGATTAAAACTATTACCACCAAAAATTAGTAAAGAGAAATTAAACCAATTTATTTCTGAATACTGACTTTTATTTGCTGGAAATTCTAGCATGTTGTTAAACTTTATTCAACAGCGCCACTGTAGCTTTCATAACATCTTCATACAAAGCATGGTGCTCTCTTTGGTAACCAGTCATATTTTTTTTCAGAAAATGCAATTATAGATAATGCTCTTCCTTTTTTACTAGATTAATGATACAAATGATACTAAATTAATCAGTACTAAAGGGTGGTAACAGGCCCAAACTACAATAGCCTAAATGAAAATTCCCCTGCTTAGAATATATGCAGTAGTTCTAACATAATTTATAAGAATTTATAACTAACTACAAAGCCTATGGCAACTACTATTTTAAAAATAATTTAGCAAGAATTTTAGCAGATTTTCTTTATTTTATTTTATTTTATTTTTTATTTTTTTTGCGGCACCAGGAATTGAACTCACAGCCTCGTGCCTGGCAGACAGGCGCTTAAGTCACTGAGCCAAACTCCTGGCCCTGGTTTTTTGAGGCAGGGTCACACTATGTAGCTCAGGCCAGCCCTGCGCTAGCGTTGTAGCCCAAGCCGGCCTCGAACTCACAACGCTCCTCCTACCTCAGCCTCCCGAGTGCTGGGATTAAAGGCGTGGGCCACCACGCCCGGCCATTTCCTTCATTATTATCATATGTTGCATAATATACTTAAATTACACAGTGGAAGAACAATTTCCAATATTGGAACAAAGTATGCCATACTTTCAGTTGGAATACATAATACACAAATACAAGAGAAATGCTACTGAAATTTTCTTTGGTTTACTGCTTAAAAAGCATCCTTCAGGAGAAAATTCCATCCACTAACTTAAAGACTGTTTTGTAACATTTGATAAATATTGAAAAAATCGAGGTG
Source organism: Dasyprocta punctata (assembly GCA_004363535.1). Lineage (NCBI taxonomy): Eukaryota > Metazoa > Chordata > Mammalia > Rodentia > Dasyproctidae > Dasyprocta > Dasyprocta punctata. Next base: position 31,863 of record RJWM01009327.1, read on the forward strand.
AAATCAAATTGACAAAATAGCAACAAGGAAGGACAGTACATCTACATAAATAGAAGATGTTGTACCTGAAAGTCAATTGCATTCAAAGAAACATTAGTGGTCAATAATATCCCTCATAGTTTCAATTCAATATTCAATATTGAATATTTGATATTTGAATATTCAAATGTGTATTATAATAACATACCTTCCATTGAGTGTTCATCTTTTCATGATGTTAAGAAATGGACAATGAAGACCAAATCCATCTTTCCATGCTGATTTATGAGACTATCAAGGGAAAAGATATTCTCCCAAGATTTTTGACAGTGAAATACAAAGCATTTCTTTATGACAGTGCTAACACTGGAAAAGTCCATCTGTATGATTTCACTTGGAGTCTTTGAGATGAAATATATTCTGTGTTTTAAATAGCCTGAGCTTGTTATTTCAAGGCTTAAATATTACCATTTTATGTTATTGGTGTTTCTTTCAATAGCTTAAATGTTACACAAATTGTTCAATCACCAGTGGAAAAGAGTATCATATTTTAAAACTGCATTCCCATGTAGTAATGAAATACAATATTAAAAAATCATTCAGAGCTGAATACATCTAAAGAAAAGTTTACATCTATTGCTACTATCTTCTGAGTTGAAACATTTCAACATCTCGTTTTTAAGTGTGAAATTACTATAATTTTCATGTCCAGTGCAGTTTGAAGTGGTAAAAAATCATTCCATAACTTATAGGTTAATGTTCTATTTGAGTATAAAAATTCCTATCTAAGCCAGTGTCACACATTTGTAGTCCCAGCACTGTGGAAGACTGAGACAAGATTATGAATTTGAGCCTAACCTGGGCCATTTAGTGACTTAGCCAGACTCTGTCTCCAAAAAAAGAAAAACAGTTTGGTGGGGGTAGAGTTCATTGTGAAGGCCCTGGGCTCAACCCCAGTACTGCAAAACAAACAAACAAACAAAATATTTCATCTATCAATTACTTGGGAAAAATCTAAACAATCTGCAGTAAGGCACTGATAAATAGTAGAAGCATAATATTAGCCTTCAATTGAGCTTTCATTTTTACAATGATTTTGTCTTTACAAAAGCTCTTATGGGCCGATACAACATGGCTGAACAGAGGAAGAGCCTCATTCAGAGCTACTCAGAGAAATTCAACTAAAACAGGTAATTAGAAGGGATATACACCCTGAAACCAAAATCAATCTGAAATAAGAAACTAATAGATCAAGCAAAACATAGATAAAGGACTTAATAAAATGGCCTATCAGCCCACCCAGATGCTGGTGAGTCACTGGATCAGAATGACTGCCCACTGGAACCACCAAGAACAGGATTAAAGATTACAGGGTTACACAGTGAATAGAGCAGCTATCCCCTCCCCTGTGACCATGGTTAGAGAGGTACAGGGAATTAAACAGCCTTGCACCTCAGGACTGTGCAGTCCCAAGCTGTCCCCATGCCTTCTTGGGGTGGGAGCAGAAAGGTACCCCATAGCACTCCCTCCAGCTTGCCAAAGGAAGTTACGGACTATAGCAGAGACAGGTGACTGTGGCAGCAAGACTTGTAAAGCAATGAATGGGAAGTTGGCACCCCACCTCAGGAGAGAAGAAAGAATTGAGACTGAACAGTCATGGAATACAACAGCAGGAGCAGAGGACCAGACCATATCCCACCTCCACCTGCAAAAAATGACTTAAGAGGACAGAGACTTGCAAATGGAAAAGGCACACAGAAGGTTGAGAAAGGACTATGAAGAGCAAATGGTGCATGGATCTAGGAACAACCCTCTTTCTCTTTCTGAAAACAGTACAGCAACTGGGAGAGAGACACCACCAAGAGAAACAGGGATCCTGGGACAGACACAAACCAAGTACCTCCTACACACAGAAGACACCCCTGAAGAACAGACTTTACCTAGAAGGGCACTGACACCAGTGATGAAGCTACCTTCTACAAAAACTTATAAGGATCAACACAGAAAGCAAAATAAAAATTTTTGAAATACAAAATGACAAGACAGTAGCAAAATGTAACCTCAGACCTCTAGTCCACCCAAAACAAGCCGAAGAGACAATGAGAAAGTGGAAGATGGAAGACACACACCTGAAATTTCTGAAATGATAGCAACTAAAATAAAGAAACAAATCCATGAGGCTACAAAGGAAATCAGATCACAAACAATCTCAGGGAAAAAAAAAAGAATGTCAATAATCATAAAGGATTGTTCAGCAAATCTTAAGTAGAGATAGAGAAGAAAACAGGTGATGATAGGAAAAGGGTGGAAATCATGAATGGTCAATGTAGGAAAGAAATAGAATACATAAAATGGTTCAAACAGATATTCAGGAAATTAAACATTCCATTGAAAGCTGGAGTAACTGCTTGAACAAAATTAATGCTAGACTTTCAGATCCTGAAGGCAGGATCATGGCTAGTGATCACAAAAGGAAAGATCTCTTAAAAATAACAAAAGATCTGTGAGACTCAAGTTTATCCTTCTAGTAGTGTTAATCTCCTATAATTTTGCTTTGAAATTCTGTATCATTGATTTTATTGTTTTTTGTTTTTAAAATAAAATTAAGACATAAAAAAGATCAGGAAATAACAAATCAATAGCTGCAAGATGATGCAAATAAATACAATATAAAACTGACTGATGTCAATGAAAAAGCAGGAGTCAACATAAATGACATAAAAAGACTATTTGCAGAAGTAATAGCAGAAAATTTACCAAGCATGGGAAAAGAATCTGACATGCAAATAAGTGAGGCATGTAGGACTCTAATTAGCCATGACCAAAATAAATCTACACTCAGACATATAAAAAATCAAGTTCCCAGAAATTCAGCACAAGAACACAATATTAAAATGTTAGAGAAACAAAGCCATTCACTTCTAAAAGGAAACCCTTCAGAATCACAACACACTTCTCAACAGAAACCATCAAGTCAAGAAGAGAATGGAGTGAACTATTTCAAGTCCTGAAAGAAAACTTCCAACCCAGGTTGATGTACCCTGCAAAATTATCTTTCAAAATTAATGGAGAAACAAGATATTTCCATAACAAAGAACAACTGAAGAAATTCATGACCACCTAACCAACCCTACAAATACTGAAGGACATTCTAGAGAGAGATAAAAAAGACCACAGCTCCAGGAACAGTGGCAGAAGGGTATCACCAAGCACGGTAGACAGTTGAATGGAGAGGAAAAGTAGGCAGCCAACAGCAGGAAAATAGCATGGCAGAGACAAACAGAAACAAATCACCAGGGAGGGTAAGCAATTATAAAGAGGGAAAAAACAGGGAACCAACATCAGGAAATTAACATGACAAAGAAAAACAAATGCATACCAGTTATAACCACAAATGTAAATACCTTCAATTCACCAATCAAAAGAAGTAGACTGGCAGAATGTATCAAGAAACAAGACTGAAAAATATACTGTATACAAGAAACATATTTAACTCAACAAGAAATTCATAGACTAAATTCAAAGGATGGAAAACAATACTTCATGCAATGGGAACCCAGAAAAAAGCAAGTGTAGCTGTTCTGTTTGAAGACAATGTTTCTTCAAACCAAGAATGATCAAAAGAGATAAAGAAGGTCAGTACATAATTGATAGGGAAAAACTTTGAGAGGAGGTTATAAAAATCATAAATATGTATGCACCAAATATGGGAGCACCCAATTATATAAGACAAATACTAATAGACAAGAAAAATCAAATGAGCAATACTACAATTGTAATAGGGGACCTTAATACTCCACTGTCACAAATAGATAGCTCAAGCAGAAAGAAATCAGCAAAGAAATATTAGATTTGAACCAAACCTGGGAACAAATGTACTTAGTAGATGTTTATAGTGTTCTGCTCAACAACATCAGAATAACATTTTTCTCAGCTACATACGGGACATTCTCTAAAATAGACCGTATACTAGCCAATAGGACATGCTTAAGTAAATGTAAAGGAACTAAAATTGTCCCATGCATATAAATGACCATGGTGCAATGAAATTGGAAATTAATGACAAAAAAACTGCAAAAACTTCATAAACACATGGAAATTAAATAACATCCTTCTCAACAACGAATGGATCACAGATGAAATTAAAGAAGAAATTAAATAATATGTATAATCTTTAAAAATGCAGATACATCATACCAGAACCTGTGGGATGCATTGAAAGCCATCTTAAGAGGGAGATTTATAGTGATGAATTTTCAAATCAGGAAAACAGAATGAGCACAAATAAGCAACCTACTGTTGCACCTCAAGCTTCTAGCTAAAGAAGAGCAAGTCAAGTCCAAAGCCCATACAAGGCAGGAAATTTTAAAGATCAGAGCAGAAATTAACACAACTGAGACTAAGAAAACAATACAAAGAAATAATGAATCAAAGAGTTGGTTCTTTGAAAGAATAAACAAAATTGATAAACCCTTAGCCATCCTTATCAAAAAAAAAAAGAAAGAAAAAAATTCAAATTCATGCAATGAGGAATGAAAAGGGTGAAGTCACTACAAAGCCTGTGGAAATTCAGATCTTCAATATCTACTTCAAGAATCTTTACTCTCATAGGATGGAAAACACAGAAGAAATGGATGGATTCTTAGATACGCATGAATTACCAAAGCTGAATCAAGAAGATCTAGAACTCCTGAAAAACCCAATATCAGCCAATGAAATTGAAAATGTAATTAAGAACTTACCAACAAAGAAAAGCTTATGTCCTGAAGGATTCACTGCTGAATTCTTCAGGAAATTCAGAGATTTAATACCAATACTCCTCAAACCCTTTAACAAAATTGAAAGCAAATCAATACTCCCTAACTCATTCCTGGAAGCAAGTATTACCCTGATATCAAAACCAGAGAACCAATAAAGAGAAAGACAGGCCAATCTCCCTAATGAACATAGATGCAAATTTCTTAATAAGATACTAGCAAGTAGAATGCAGCAAATCATCAAGAAGATTGTACACCATGACCAAGTGGGATTCATCCCAGAAATGCAGGGATAATTCAACATACATGAATCAATAAATGTAATACACCATATCAACAGAGCCAAAGACAAAAATCACATGTTCATCTCAATAGGTGGAGAAAAAGCTTTTGATAAAGTCCAATGCCCATTCATGTTAAAAATCTTACGGAAAATTAGAGTAGATGTTCTTTATCTAAATCAGGTAAAAGCAGTCTAAGACAAACCAAAAGCCAACACCATACCAAATGGACAAAAACTGAAAGCTTTCACTCTAAAATCAGGAAAAAGACAAGGATGTCCACTATCACCACTCCTATTCAATACAGTTCTTCAAACACTAGCCAGATTAATTAGACAAGAGGGAGAAATAAAAGGAATATGGATAGGAAAGTAAGAAGTTAAATTATCATTATTTGCAGATGACATGATATTCTGTACAGAAGATCCAAGACCTCCACCAAAAGACTTCTAGATTTAATAATCAAATTCATTTGTGTAGCTATATAGAAATTCAACACTCAAAAATCAATAGCATTTCTATACACAAACAACAAACTGACTGAGAGAGAACTTAGGGAAACCATACCCCTCACAATAGCATCCAAAAAATGAAATACTCAGGAGTCAATCTAACAATGGAGGTATAATACCTGTATATTGAAAATTACAGTACTCTGAAAAAGATTGAAGAGGATATCAGAAAATAGAAAAATATTCCTTGCTCATGGATAGGAAGAACCAACATAGTGAAAATGGCCTTACTCCCAAAAGTGTTATACAGACAGATTCAGCACAATCCCAGTCATGATGCTATTAACATACCTTGCAGAGCTAGACAAAATATTCTTAAAATTCATTTGGAAAAAGAAGAGACCTAGAATACCAAAGGCAATCCTGGGCAACAAAGGCAAGGCAGGAGGCATTACAATTCCTTACTTGAAATTACACTACAAAGCTACTGTGATAAAATCAGTTTGGTGCTGGCAGAAAAGCAGACCTGAGGACCAGTGGAACAGATTAGAAGATGCAGACACAACTAGAAACACACTCAGCCACCTAATCTTTGACAAAGCAGTCAAACATGTTTACTGGAAGAAAGATAGCCTTTTTAATAAATGGTGCTAGAAAAACTGGCTCTCTACATGTCAAAGACAAAAACTAGACCCATGTCTATCAGCATGCACTAAACTAAAGTCAAAATGGATCAAAGATCTACATATTAAAACAGAAATACTAAATATATTAGAAGAGAAAGTAGGTAGAAATCTTGAAGATGTAGATGTAGGTAGAGAGTTAATGAGCAAAACCCAAACTGCACAGGAAATACCTCAGTGAATCAACAGCTGGGACCTCCTCTTATTAAAAAACTTTTGTACATCAAAATAAATCACCAACAGAGGGAAAAGACAGTCCACAGATTGAGAAAGAATTTTAGCCAATTGTCCCACAGACGAAGGAGTTTTATATAGAACATATTTAAAAAGTGAAAAAAACCCACACCCTCAACCAAATTCACAGACCCAATCCAAAACTGGGCATCTCAGATGAATGTGCACTTCTCAGATGAAGAAATACAAATGGGAAATAAATATATGAAAAAAAATGTTCAACATCACTGGTCATTTGAGAATTGTAATTTAAAACAACACTGAGATTCCATCTCACTTCAGTAAGAATGGCTTATCATAAAAAAAAAATCAACCAATAACAAATGCTGAAGAGTCTGTGGGGAAAAAGGGACACTTTTCCACTGTTGATGGTAATGTCGACTGGTACAACCACTGTGGAAATCAGTGCAGAGATTCCTCAAAAAACTAGGATTAGAGGTCCCACTCAACTCAGCTATTACCCTTCAAAGTATCTTCCCAGAAGAATTAAAAACATCATACCACATGGATATATGTGTGCCTATGTTTGTAGGAGCACAATCTGTTTCTTTTTAAGAGAAAAAAAAAGGCACATATAAGAAAGACAAAAAGCAAAAGAGACAAACTACTAGAGTAAATGCACAACAGTAACACTACAGGTTTACAAAACAGGATGATAGAAACTTGACAATGGTTGCAATATTGTGTATCGTTATCTTCAAAACGTTTGTTTACGTTAACAGATATAGACATGTAAAATTGATCCAATCATATGAGTATTAACTGTTCTTTCTCAATAACTAATATATTCAGCAGTGTGTTCGTTTTAGTCATCTTACATATACATATATACAGATTTATATCCTTTTCCTTTTCCCTTCCCTCTTTCCCCCTTTTCCCTTCCCAATTACTTTTGCTCTTCGAGCTGTTTTTTATCCTTACATAGTATTTATCATAGATTTTGGATCATATATACTTTTTCAGTTTCTTACACTAGGGACACAATACGGTATTTACACATGTGGGTTTGATTTATCTCACTTATGAGTATGGTGTCAAGTTGTGTCCATTTACTTATGAAAGTCTCAATGCAATCTTTCTTCATAGCTGAGTAATACTCCATTGTATAAAAATACCACATCTCCTTTATCCATTCTTTAATTGATGGGCACTTGGGTTGTTTCCAAGATCTGGCTATTACAAATTGGGTTGCTATAAACATGGGTGTACAAATATCACTGTGGTATGATGTTTTCAATTCTTCTGGGAAAATGTCCAGAAGTGGGATAACTGGGTTGAATGGAATCTCCAATCCTAGCATCTTGAGGAATCTCCACATTGACCTCCACAGTGGCTGCACCAGTCTACACTCCCACCAACAGTGGAGAAGAGTTCCTTTTTCCCCACAGCCACTCCAGCATTTGTTCTTGGTTGATTTTTCAATCTTGGCCATTCTTTCTGGAGTGAGATGGAATCTCAGTGTTGTTTTAATTTGCATTTCCCGAATGACCATTGATGTTGAACATTTTTTATATATTTATTTGCCATTTGTATTTCTTTCTCTGAGAAGTGTGTATTCATCTCAGATGCCCATTTTTGGATTGGGTCCTTGAATTTTAGGGGCCTGATTTCTTTTAATTCTTTATATGTTTTAGATAGAAGTCCTTTGTCTGATGGACCATTGGCTAAGATGTTTTCCCAGTTTGTGAGTTTTCTTTTCACTTTGTTGGAGTTTTCCTTTGACATGCAAAAACTTTTTAGTAAGATGAGATCCCAGTTGTTGATTCTGGGAAGTGTTTCCCATGCAATTTGATTTTTGTTCATGAACTCTCTGCCTACTCCTATGTCATCAAGATTTTTACCTACTCTGTCTTCTAGTAAGTTTAGTGTCTCTGTTTTTATATTCAGATCTTTGATCCATTTTGACGGTATTTTAGTGCATGGTGATAGACATGGACCTAATTTTAGTTTACGGCATATAGAAAGCCAGTTTTTCAGCACCATTTGTTAAAGAGGCTATCTTTCTACCAATGAGCATGTTTGGCCACTTTGTCAAAGATGAGGTGGCTAAGTGTACTTGTAGTTGTGGCTGTATCTTCTAATCTATTCCATTGATCTTCAGGTATGTTTTGATTCCCGTACCATGCTGATTTTATCACAGTAGCTTTGTAGTATAGTTTCAAGTCAGGGATTGTGATGCCTCCTGCCTTCCCTTTGTTGCCCAGAATTGCCTTTGCTTTTCTAGGTCTTTTCTGGTTCCAGATGAATTTAAGAAATGCTTTCTCAAGATTTTTACCTACTCTGTCTTCTAGTAAGTTTAGTGTCTCTGTTTTTATATTCAGATCTTTGATCCATTTTGACTTTATTTTAGTGCATGGTGATAGGCATGGATCTAGTTTTAGTTTACGGCATACAGAAAGCCAGTTTCTCCAGCACCATTTGTTAAAGAGGCTGTCTTTCTTCTAATGTACGTGTTTGGCCCCTTTGTCAAAGATGAGGTGGCTTAGTGTGTTTGTAGTTGTGTCTGTATCTTCTAATCTATTCCATTGATCTTCAGGTCTGTTTTGATTCCAGTACCATGTTGATATTATCACAGTAGCTTTGTAGTATAGTTTCAAGTCCGGGATTGTGATGCCTCCTGCCTTCCCCTTGTTGCCTAGAATTGCCTTTGCTATTCTAGGTCTTTTCTGGTTCCAGATGAATTTCAGGAATGCTTTCTCTAGCTCTGTGAGGTAGGCAAGTGGTATTTTGATTGGGATTGCACTGAATCTGTATAATAATTTTGGGAGAATGGCCATTTTCACGATGTTTGTTCTTCCTATCCATGAACATGGGATATCTTTCCATTTTCTGAAATCTTCTTTGATCTCCTTCTTTAGTGTAATGTAATTATCACTGTATAGGTCTTTTACTTCCTTTGTTAGATTGATTCCTAAGTGTTTCATTTTTTTGGATGTTATAGTGAAGGGTGTGGTTTCCCTTATTTCTCTCTCAGTGACTTTGTTGTTTGTGTACAGGAATGCTATTGATTTTTGAGTGTTCACCTTGTATCCAGCTACATTACTAAATTTGGTTATTACTTCTAGAAGTCTTTTAATGGATTTTTGGGGGTCTTCTATGTAGAGGATCATATCGTCTGCAAATAATGATAATTTCACTTTTTCCTTTCCTATTCTTATTCCCTTTATTTCTTTCTCTTGTCCAATTGCTCTGGCTAATATTTCCAGAACTATATTGAATAGGAGTGGTGATAATGGAGTAGGCAGAGAGTTCATGAACAAAAATCAGACTGCACGGGAAACACTTCCCAGAATCAACACCTGGGATCTCATCTTACTAAAAAGTTTTTGCATGTCAAAGGAAGTCTCCAGCAGAGTTAAAAGAAAACCCACTAACTTGGAAAATATCTTAGCCAATTGTCCATCACACAAAGGACTTCTATCTAAAACATAAAGAATTAAAAAAAATCAGGCCCCTAAAATTCAAGGACCCAATCCAAAAATGGGCATCTGAGATGAATACACACTTCTCAGACAAAGAAATACAAATGGCAAATAAATATATGAAAAAATGTTCAACATCAATGGTCATTCCGGAAATGCAAATTAAAACAACACTGAGATACCATCGCACCCCAGAAAGAATGGCCAAGATTAAAAAATCAACCAACAACAAATGCTGGAGGGGCTGTGGGGAAAAAGGAACTCTTCTCCACTGTTGGTGGGACTGTAGACTGGTGCAGCAACTGTGGAAGTCAGTGTGGAGATTCCTCAAGAAGTTAGGATTAGAGATCCCATTCAACCCAGCTATCCCTCTTCTGGGCATTTTCCCAGAAGAATTGACAACATCATACCACAGTGATATCTGTGCACCCATGTTTATAGCAACCCAATTTGTAATAGCCAGATCTTGGAAACAACCCAAGTGCCCATCAATCCAAGAATGGATAAAAAAGATGTGGTATTTTTATACAATGGAGTACTACTCAGCTATTAAGAAAGATTTATTGAGACTTTTATAAGTAAATGGTCACGACTTGAGACCATACTCATAAGGGAGATAAATCAAACCCACATGTGTAAATACCGTATTGTCTCCCTAGTGTAAGAAATGGAAAAGTATATATGATTCAAAATCTATAATAAATACTATGGAAGGGTAAAAAACAGCTCAAAGAGCAAAGATAATCGCGAAGGGAATAGGCGGAAAGAGAAAAGGGAAGAGGAAAAGATATAAACTTGTGTATATGTATATGTAAGATAACTAAAAAGAACACTGCTGAATGTATTCGTTATTGAGAAAGAACAATTAATACTCATATGATTAGATCAATCTTGCATGTCTATATCTGTTAATGTAAGAAACCATTTTAAAGATAACGATGCGCAATATTGCAACCATTGTCAAGCTTCTATCTTTCGGTTGTGTAAACCTACAATGTTGTGTATTTACTCTAGTCGTTTGGTTGTCTCTTTTGCTTGTTGTTTTTACTATATATGTCATCTTTTTTGTTGTTGTTGTTGTTGTTGTTTTTGTTTGTTTTGTTTTTCTTCGCTCAAATAAAAAAAATCACAAAAAAAAAAGAAATGCTTTCTCTAGTTCTGGGAGGTAGGCAAGTAGTATTTTGATTGGGATTGTATTAAATCTGTATAATAATTTTGGGAGAATGGCCATTTTTACGATGCTTGTTCTTCCTATCCATGAACAGGGACTATCTTTCCATTTTCTGAAATCTTCGATTTCCTTCTTTAGAGTAATGTAATTTTCACTGTATAGATCTTTTACTTCCTTTGTTAGATTGATTCCTAAGTATTTCATGTTTTTGGATGTTATAGTGAAAGGTGTGGTTTCCCTTGTTTCTCTCTCAGTGACTTTGTTTGTGTACAGGAATGCTATTGATTTTTGAGTGTTCACCTTGTGAAATTATCATTATTTGCAGTTGATATGATACTCTACATAGAAGACCCCCAAAAATCCATTAGAAGTCTTCTAGAAGTGATAACCAAATTCAGTAAGGTTGCTGGATACAAGCAGCACAATTTGTGATAGCTAAATCTTGGAAACAATTCAAATACCCATTAACAGAGGGATAGATTTTTAAAATGTGGTATTTTTAATACATTGGAGTATTACAAAGCCATAAAGAAGGTAAATTTGAGGCTTTCATAGGTAAATGGATGCAACTTGAGACCATACTCATAGGTGAAATAAATCAAACTCACATGTGTAAGCATTGTATTATCTTTCTAGTGTGAGATAATGAAAGAGTAAATGAGGTCTAAAATATACAATAGATGTGAAATGAGAAGAAATTCTTCAAAAGAAAAGGAAACTAGGATAGGTGAAAGGGAGAAGATGGAAGGGAAAAGGGAAAAAATATAAGTCGATTGTAGTACTATACCTCTTAGTTTATTGCAAAGGTTTGTGCTAATATCGATTGGAAAAATTTTATATTCATATCTTACACACTGAGTACCTACTTTAAAGATAATAGCGTGCAATGTATTAACCATTGTTATTCTCCTATTATTATGTTATGAAATTTTGTTCTGCCTTTTTTTCCATGAAAAAAGGATAAATTACAAAAGCTATTATGGTAGTAATTCAGGAAAGGAGGCTTTTATTTGGATCACAAGAGTTTTCCTGCCCCCAATTCATGTCACATAAATTAATATAGTACATGGTTTTGATGTATGCAGCACACACATAACAGACATACATATACAAATATCCATTATAAGCTTTAACTAAAACAAGGAAACTGACTTTGAAAAATTAAAAAGTATAGTAATCATTTTAATGTGACAGTTAATTTAATTATAATATTTCACCATGATACCTATGTTTAGTCAAACAATGATCTATGTCACAAGTCAGGATTGACTATACTTTGGGGTTTTTTTCTTATCATTATTTTTATCAAAAGAGAAAATATAAGTCACAGATTTAAGTTTTTGGGAATTTCAGAAAGTGTCTGGTGGATTTGGCAAATAATTTGGACTTTCTTTTTATGGTACTGTGGTTTGAATCCAGGGCCTTTGCTGAACTACATCTCGAGTTATTTTGAGATAGGGTCTTGCTCAAGCTGGATTCAAACTTGGAATCCACCTGCCACAGCCCTCCAGAATGCTAGGATTAGTGGTACGTGCCACTATCCCTAGTTGAGTAGCATGTTTTTGTTGTAGTAATTGAACCCAGGACACTGCACTGAGCTACATTCCCAGTCTTTATGTGTTTAAATAAATAAATTTATTTATTTATTCTGACGATTGAATCTTGGGCCTCCACACTATATCACCATTCTTTTTTATGTTTAATTTTGACAGAAGGATTTGCTACTCAAACTTGACATCCTCTTGCCTCAGCCTCCTCTAGTGTATGGATTACAGGTGTGTGCCACCATGCGTGGCTAGATTTGAATAAATTTTGATAAAGAAAAAGGGGGAGTGAGGGAAGCAGGGCTAGAGAATAGGTTTAGTGTTATCATCTAGGAAAGTTCAAAACAATAATGATGTTGAAGCTTCAACCTGGACAACTGATTTATTAAAGTCCACAGAAGAAGACCAGAATGTAGTTCAGTGATAGAGTACTTACCCAGAATGTGCAAGGCCCTGGGTTTGCTCGTCTAGACCATATAATCAACCAATCAAAGAAAAAGAATGAAAAGATAGTTCACAGATATTTCCATACAACCAGGAGTGAGAATCATTGATCACCATTCCACACATGTCCAGTAGGATGTAGGTAGGAGGATCTTGGATGCCTGACAGATATGCAAAAGGGAAGGGCACCAAGCAACAGAGGAGAGATTCTGGGAACACTAATAAAAAGAAAGAGAGGAGGGGGTCATGTGTAATAAAACTGGTTGAAGTTTTAGTTCTAATTTTATTCAAATTAGTTAGTTTATATGAAATGCATATGGCTTATTTCAAAGACCTGGGGAAGTTTGTAAATATGTCATTTGTTAAGGAGTTTTTATGGGGAACTAGCTAAGAAATTCAGCAGTGACCTCAGCAATGTATATAAGCAACTCTCTGCTTGAAGGACTCTTGTGGAAGGATGGAATGCGGAGTGAACTCCAATAGGGAAGGATGAGAAAAGCACATACAAGAAAACTGTTCAGGCAAAATAGCCATAAAAGTTTGCATGACTGGAGCAAATCTAATACATGGGATATTTTGTCTTTTGTACATGCAAAAGAAGGGAGAAGTATCACAGGAGAGACTCACAACTAATCTTTCTCCTGCCTCTTACTTCTGCCTAAAGGTGTTCATTCAGAATAAGAGGAGGGACAACAGAAAGGTGAGTTGTAGATTCCTGAGATGAAGGCTGAAGAGATTTTGATGCTGAAAAAGGAATGTGGGCTAACCTGCCAGAAAATAATTTCCTTTGCACAATGTGGAAAGGAAAAGGAATTTTAAGGATAAGAGAAAGGGAGCAAAGTTGTCTAATTGTATCCAGTGATCGTTTCACAAGTTGCCCCAGTCAGGTGAAGTGTGTGCCTGTAGTCCCAGCAGAGGCAGGAGGACCACTTGAGCCCAGAAAATTTAAGACCAACTTGGGCAACATATCAAGACACTTCTCAAAAAGCAAACAAAAACTGTAACAAAACAAAACAAAACACTCTCAAAGTTTCACTAAAGTGTCAGCTTTTAAAAGAAAATATTTATTTAATGTTCTCTTAAGATAAACCATTTGTTTGATATAAGACGGTGGGGTAATGAATTGTACTTTTCAATCTTATGATCCTGAATTTAGAATTCCTGAGTGACTCTACAAAAACCACGTGCTTTCCTAGCCCTCTTTTAACACTGTGCACAGAACACTTTCTCTCCTAAACTAACCTCCCCAAATGGAGAGGTGTAACTAAGGCGGCAGTTACTTCTAGCCTCAAATCCCAGCTCTACTCTATAAGCCATGTGATCTTGGGCTAGGTTCAATGTCTTCCTGATGCATCTTCCTTATTTGTAAACTGGGAAAATAATTATACCCAATTGTTGAATTTTTTGAAGATTAGGTAAGACGGTATACATCATGTGACAAGAATTTACCAAGGGTTGAGAGCTGCATTTCCTCCTTGTTCTTTTCAATACTGAAAATGTTCTAGGAAAGATGGAATCCAAGATTAAGGAAGACCTAAAGTATAGTTTTGAAATGAGAAACCACTAATATACACAATTTGCTGAAAAGACAATTATAGTCTGCTGAAAAGCAGACTATAATTGATACCAACTTTTTCTTGCATTTATAAAATATGAATCAGTGTCAATTTTCCTTACTTGAGTAAGAGAGGAGGATTTATTAACTAAACACTGTAGATAGAAGGTCAAACTATTAATTATTTTTATGGAAGGTATCTCTCTACAGTGCCATATAAATGAAGATATATTCAATGGATGCTTTCAACACTCAAAAGTTATTTTGCTCACCAGATCAATCTCAATTAAAAGACTGTTTTCACCAACATGGAAGATAATACAATGAATAAGGGCATTATTTTTCAGTGCTATCTAGCATTTGAAGCTACCAATTTTAGTTACTTCCTGGAAAACTAGAAATCACCTAGCAGGCCTGGTCCTCTGTGAATATTACACTACTAATACTACTACACTACTAATATTACACTACTAATACTCTGTGAGTATTACACTACAATTGGATAAAAATAATTTTCGCACCTTGTCATACTTTTGTCTATATTGACTAATGCAGTCCCTAAGTAGCCCAGGAATATGATCACCTACAGAGGTATTCTGCTCATTAATTCCTTCTCTTGAGAGATGATAATTAAATTTGTAGGAAATATTCAAGGAAGCTGTTAAATACATCCATCATGCAACCATTGTGAAAGTCAGTGTGGAGATTTCTCAAAAAGCTAGGATTTGAGGTTCCATTTGACCCAGCTATTCCCCTTCTGGGTATCTTCCCAAAAGAACTAAAAACATCATACCACAGTGATAAACGTGCACCTATGTTTATAGCAGTACAGTTCATAATAGCCAGATCTTGGAAACAGCCTAAATGCCCATCAACTGAGGAATGGACAAAAAAGATGTGGTATTCTATATAATGGAATACCACTCAGCTGTAAAGAGCAGTAAACTAGACACTTTCATACTTAAATGGATGTGTCTTGAGAATATACTTGTCAGTGCACTAAATAAGTCACACATATGTAAGCATCGTATTGTTGCATCGTGTTGTGTGACAAACTGAAAGAAAAACTATGTATATGTGTATGTAAATGTATATAAAAATTAGTTGAGGTAGTTAAAGAATCTTGAGTGAAAAGCAGTTTTCACAGGGTCATTTTCAGATTTCATTTTTACTGTGAATTGTTCTTTTAAAAATAATGTAGCATTCATAACATTTGTATTTCTTGCCAATATTTTTCTAATGTCCTATACACTTTTTTGTTATATAACAAAAAATAAACACATCCATCATTCAAAATTAAAATATAGAAATTTATAATTACATAAAAGTAACAAATACTCATCATTTGCTATTAACGACATTGACTATTACTGATGATTTTGAAGTTATTTATATCCATTTTCTCTACATAGTGGAAATTCTGCGCAATAGTATATTGTACTACACAGCATCTCATCTCAACTATGCTTTCAGTGATATCATATAGAGCTTGAAATTGGCCTTGGTGGAACTCTTTATAAGAAGTAAAGTGGCAAACTCTACAAATTTAGGTATTTCCCTTGCATTCAGAGAACTGGTTGATGTTTACTAGTATATCAGTGGAATCACCTCCTTTCTAGAGAACCACCTTTCTGCCATTGGGTACAGTCCTGTTGGTACTCTACCCAATGACTGTCTACAAAATCTATTTCAAGTGGAACACTAAGACTTTCTCCATAGCTCTGTGTCCCAAATGGCATTTCCTTGCAGAGCTTGGTAACTGTTACATCTGCTACTCCTCACTGTCCTCTTCAAATTCTGTCTCCTCCCCTCCTCACTCCTCTTTAAGTTCTTTCTTCTCTCTTTATATAATCATCTTTTTATATCACTTCTTATTGAGGACATATATTTTAATGATTTCTGTTTAAGCCCTTAAGGCCTTGAGTTCCAAACTCTGCTAAATGCAAAGAAGGAAATAAGACTGGTTTTCCCTATAAATCAAGTGTAGGTATGCTGGCAACATCATCCATTTATTTATTCATGCATTCATATATATATTTTTTAATCAAGTATTTATTATATACCAAGAAACTAGGTATTGATGTTGCTGAGAGGAGAAAAGAAATGGATTTTCCCTCAATAATCTCACAATTTAGAAGGGAGACAGGTAAACATACAGTAATAAAATAGGATAGTACATGCTGAAATAAATGTAAGTACAATGTTAGGGGAAGCCAGAGGAGATAAATAACTAAACTTTCCTGCAGGGGGTTAGTATTGAGAAAGAGTTCATAGAAAAAATAACATTTGATTTAGATATTTAAGAATGAGTAGATATTCTGAAGGCCAAATAGGCATTGAAAGCGTTCTGAGAATTAGAAACAAGATCTGGTATATGGGCTGATGGAAAGCACTGCAGTTAAAAATTGTTAGACTTAAGAAAACATGGGTAAATTTAAAATCTTAATGGAAGTGTTAAAGAGTGTTTTGGGGGAATTTAACATGAACTAGAGTACCTCTGAGGAACTAGGTAGGTAACGATGGAGGAATGGTGTTTTCAGGTTATCACCATATGCTTGAAAACAGTTCCAAATATATTCTGACCTTGTGCTGAAGATTCAGATTCCTGTGAGAGGCCATGTTTGGCATACCTTGCATTACACATCCACAATATGCTGGCTATGTGTGGCCAAAGCAGTGTGAATGACAATTGACAGTACCATCAAGACCATACCCAGTGGAAGGGGGACAATTCCCTAGAAAGGAGAATCATGGTGGAGGAATCAGAAGTAGGAATGAATGCTGGCTGAGCAACAAAAAATGGTAACGAGCAGAATGTCCTCTAATTCAAGCAGCATCTCTGACTGTGGCTGGAGTCCCTGTTTCTACTAATGAGCCTTCCCTCTGTCATTCTAGCTTCTATCTGACAACCCCTACAACGAACCTGTCACTTGAACTATAGTAACAGTATGTACCTAACATCCTTAGGAGTACTAGGCAGATTTCTACAGTTGCTAAACTCTGAGTTATCTAGCTTTCTCTTATTTGGCCTTTTGCTCTGCTAATTGAATACTTGGTATAGGCTCTGTTTTCCTCACTTGTGTACTTCCTACTCCCTTTTCCAGGATAACAACTGATAAAAACCATCACAGGTGTCCAATGGGCTCAGAAGAGCCCATTCATCAAGATTTCAGCTAGAGCAATTTCAAGTACATACCTGGACTTTTATCTTTGAACCATTCGTGCTGAGCGAGATTGGCAGAGGAGACTAAAAATTTACAGTAGTGTGTCAAGGGCAAAAGAAGTAGCTATAAACTGTAACCAAACACGTACCAAGTTGATGTTTTGTTCTAAACTCCATGGGAGGTATTTTTTCAAATGAGTTTTCCATGGACTTAGTTAATTATTATAAGCTTTTCCTCGTGACCTTGTCCGTTTTTGGAAATAAATGTTTTGCTGTTGTTGTTTTAGAACAGAGTCATTCTACATCTTGGTTCACAGCGTGTGAGTGGGAGCTGTGGTGTGCAGACTTTTAGGGGACCACGTGAGTGCAGGGGGTGGGTGTGTATTTTTTCAAGTCTGGTGACTCCTATGTAGACTTCTTGTCTCTAACTCTTATAGAAGACAAAATTGTTCCTGAAAAATGAGGCTTGAGAATTTTGCTGACTCATAGAGCTTGTCTTTTACTTGCTCATGTCCATTTTCATAGATAATTAGTCATTATTGCCCAGGAGAACTTAGGAATGGACAGGAGAGTGATGCCTAGGTTGGCATTAAGGGAAAGTGGAGCTTTAAACTCCTCACAATCTGTACTAGGCATTGCAAAAGTCCCCATATGAATATATAATTAAATAGAGCTTCTCAATAAATTGCCTTGCTTAACATCACTCTACACATTAACAAATAGAAAAATTATCCAAGGGTCTTCAGGGACTGTGACTGCAAAAACAATTTCATTGAGATCCACATGGATTTCCTTTAGTTTTTGAATTTAGATCTGTGTCATTTTACATGGATATTAAGATCTTTAATCCTGAATCTGTAGATTGGTATGAAAATAAGTTCTGTGTTTAGCTATAGTTACTCAGACTTTGATTCACCTCAGTTAAAGTCCAGTAGTGTAAGGGCCATGGAGCTAGTGGAGAGTGACACGACTGTTTCGTTGGGAGCACTAGGCAAGGGAGACAGACCACACAGATGACAGATGATGCCACTAAGTTTCCAACCATACTACCATGCGTGTACCATATCTTTTTAAAAAATTCTTAACTTTTAAAATTTTTTTGAATGCTTGTTTACAATATAAAATAAGTATATCCCTCATGGGAAATTGGTACATGTACATAACACATCTTAATTCATTTTCCTCTCCCTCTCCTCCCTAGTCCTTCATCTTCTTGTCTGTTTCCCTTTTGGAAGAGATCTATCTCCTTACTTTCCATTATATATCTTTTATTTTGCTCTTTATTTATATTTCAAATTTCTCATATAAGAGAAACCATGATATTTAAGGGTGTGTGTCTAATTTATTTCACTTAATATTATGGTTTCAAGGTGCATCTATTTTCCTACAAATGACTCACTTTTACACTTCTTTATGGTAGCATAGTACTCCTTTGTGTAAAACTACCACATTTCCCTTATCCATTCATCTTTTGATGGACATACAGGTCATTTCCAAGATTTAGCTACTATGAATTGTGTGGCTGTAAACATGGGTGTTCATGTATCACTGTAATATGTTGTCTGTGACTCTTTGGGAGGATATCTAAATGAAGAATACCTGGGTCAAAAGAAATGTCTAGCTTTAGTTTGTTTTGGGAATCTCTATACTGATTTCCATAGTGGTTGTACTACTTTAGATTCTCACCATCAACATAGAAGTGCTCCTTTTAACCCAGAGCCTCCCCAGCATTTTTTATTATTTGATTTTTTGATGATAACCATTGTTTCTGGAGTAAGGTGAAATCTCAGTGTTGTTTTATTTTACATTTCTCTAATGGTCAGAGATGTTGAACACTTTTTCAAGCATTTTTATGCCATTTGTGTTTCTTATTCTGAAAAGCATGTACTCTGTTCAGTTGACCATTTTGTGACTTGGTCTTTTATTTTCCAGGATATTCATTTTCGTTCCATTATATAGTCTAGATATTAGTGTTCTGTCCAAAGAATACTTGGTAAAAATGTTTCCTTTTCTGCAGGTTATCTCTTCACTCTGTTCGTTGCTTCTTTGCTGAACAGGTTTTTAGTTTGATAGGATTCCTTTTGTTGCTTCTTGATTTTTTTGGTTTGTGTGCAACTGGGGGTCTATTCAGAATGTCCTTGCCGATACCCATGTCTTCAAGAGCCCCACCTATTTTATTTTCCAGCAGACTAAGTGCTTCTGTTTTAACATTGAGATCTCTGATCCATTTTGGCTTTAGATTATTACATTGTGAGAGAAATGGGCTAGATTCAATCATGCTTGAAGACAGCCAGTTTTTTTCCAGCACCATTTGTTCCATAGGCTACCTTCCCTTCAGTGTATGATTTTGGACCCTTTGTCAAAAATCAAATAGCTGAATGTGCCTGGGGTTAGTTATTTCTGCATCCTCTATTTTGTTCCGTTGCTCTACATGTTTTCTTCTAATCATTGTAGCTATGCAATGTAAATTGAAGTCCGGGCTTATGAGGCCTCCTGCTTTCCTCTTGTTGCCCAGGATTTCTTTCGCTATTCTGGGTCTCTTCTGGTTTCATATGAATTTTAGAATTGTTTTCTGTAGTTCCGTGAGGAATGTTATTGATAGTTTGATTGGGATTATGTTGAATCTGTACACTGGTTTTGGAAGTATGGCCATCTTGACAATATTGGTTCTGCCTATCCAGTAGAGGGAATATCTTTTCATTTTTTGATGTCCTTTGAGAACTCCTCTTTCAGAGTACCATAGTCTCTGTTGTAGAGTTCCTGCACTTACTTGGTCATTTATTTTCTAAATATTTAACTTTTCTTGATGTTATTGTGGATGGCATTGCTTCACTAATGTCTTTCTGGATGAGTTTCTTATTGGTAGATAAGAATGACATTGATTTTTGTGTGTCCACTTCATACCCTGATACATTACTGAATTTGTTATTAATTCTAGGAGTCTTTTGATGCAATTTTTTGGTTATTCTATGTAGAGGATCATGTCATCTGGGTATAATGAAAATTTGACTTCTTTCTTTCCTATACATATTCTTGGGTGGGGGATGTAGCTCAGTGGCATATGTACCTACCTGGCAGGCGAAAAGTCCTCAGTTCAATTCCTGGTACCAAAAAAAAGTCATATTCTTCTTATTTCTTTCTCTTTCTTGATTACTTTAGCTTGTCTTGTGTACTGTATTGAACAGGAGTGGTGATACTGGACATCCCTGTCTTGTTTCTGATTCTTAGATGGAAAGCATTCAGCCTTTTCCCATTTAATATGATGTTGGCAGTAAGTTTGTCATAAATAGCTTTTATCAGATTCAAGAAAGGGCTTTCTATACCTATTTTATTCAGTTTATTTTCCATGAATTTTAGATTTTGTCAAAGCTTTTTTCTGTATCTATCGAGATGATTATGTGATTCTTCTACTTGCTTCTGTTTATGTGACTTTTTTTATTTAAGAGAAAAAAGACACAGAAAAGAAAGACAAAAAGCAAAAGAGATAAACAAACGACAACAAACCCAAACCAGTAACGTCATAGGTTTATAAAACAAGATGATAGGAATTTGTCAATGGTTGCAATATTGCATAGTTACCTTCAAAATGGTTGTTTACATTAATAGGTATAGACATGGAAAATTGATCTAATCATATGAGTATTAACTATTCATTTTCAATAACTAATACATTTAGTAGTATAGTCGTTTTAGCTATCTTACATATACATATATAAAAATGTATGTCTTTTTCCTTTTCCCTTCCTTCTTTCCTCCTTTCTCCTTTCCCAATTACTTTTGCTCTTTGAGCAGTTTTTTACCCTTATACAGTATTTATAGTAGATTTTGGATTCTATATACTGTTTCAATTTCTTATACTAGGGAAATAATATGGTATTTACACATGTGAGTTTGATTTATTTCACTTATGAATATGGTCTCAAATCATGTCCATTTAGTTATAAAAAGTCTCCATGCAATCTTTCTTGATAGCTGAGTAGTACTCCATTATATAAAAATACATCTTTTATCCATTCCTTCATTGATGGGCACTTGGGTTGTTTCCAAGATTTGGCTATTACAAATTGGGTTGCTATAAACATGGATGCACAACTATCACTGTGGTATGATGTTTTCAGTTCTTCTGGGAAAATACCCAGAAGCGAGATAGCTGGGTCAAATGGAATCTCTAATCTTAGCTTCTTGAGGAATCTCCACACTGATTTCCATAGTGGTTGCACCAGTCTGTTTATGTGATGTTTTACATTTATTGATTTGCATATGTTGAACCATCCTCGCAACCTTTTAATGAAACTTACTTTGTTACAATGTAAGATGTTTTTGAAGATTTGTTGTATTCTATTCCCTGGTATTATTACTAGGTTCTGGCATTCTGGTAATTCTTCCTAGAGATTCTTTCTAGGTTCTTCTTGTCCTGAACTAAGAATTAGACAAATTCTTTCCAAATTTTTTCCATGTGCAAAACATAGCAAGAGTTTGCATTTATTAAAGGTAGAAAAAGATCTGCAGAACACATGTGGGCCAATTTAAAGCAGAAAGAGGTACACTCTGCAGTGTGAGGCCAGACTACTGTGAAAGGGAGAATACAGTGGCCAAGAGCCTAGTGATGCCAGTCTTTCATATCTCATATTCCTTAGGCTGACATAGGTCTAGGCCATCCTGTCAAAAACCTGATTGAATTCTTCAGAGATGAAGTGAAGATAGAATTCTCTGATTAATCCCAGGTACAGGGTTTTGGAAACTGTTTTTCTGCTCATTTCCTGAACCTCTGTTACTGACAGGTCACACCCACTTCCTCAACTGGTTTACCACACCCTAGTCTTCTGCTTCAGTATTTGTTGAGAATTTTTGCATCTACGTTCATTAAAGAGATTGCCCCGTAGTTCTCTTTTTTGACTGAGCCCTTGTCTGTTTTTGGATTCAGGGTAATGCTAGCTAGCTTCCAGAAACGATTTTGGTAGTACTCCTTGCCTTTCACTTTCATTAAACGACTTAAGAATTAATGGAATTAGATCTTTGCTGTAGTTTTTGTTTCCTGAATCCTTGGATCTCTTTTCTTAGGGTTTTTTATTCCTGCTTTAATTTCATTACCTATTACTCAGTTATTCTGGATTTTTATATCTTCTTGATTTAGTTTTGGCAAGTCACATGTATCTAGGAATCTATCCATTTCTTTTCTGAATTCTCTAGTTTATTGAAAAATTTTAAAACTTTTATTTATTAGTACATGCTTGCAGTGCATGTATTTTATAATCATCTTGGGGAATTGGTACACATACTCAGTACAGCTTTTTTCTTTATTTTGATCACCTTCCCTTCCCTGTCCCTCCCTCCTCCTTCAATACCTCTTTTCCCATTTTCAATGACATTATTTGCCATAAACATAAAATATTATTAGAGTACTGATTTTTGAAATGTATAGTCTGCTGGAATTTGGCGGCAACCATTGTGATTGCCCCTTTTTCATATCAAATTGCATTGATTTAGATCATTTCTTTCCTTTTTTGGTAAGATTGGCTTCAGGTATGTTTATTTTATTTATTCTCTCAAAGAAACAGCTCCTTGATTTAATAGATTCTTTGTATTGATTTTTGTCTCAATTTATTAATTTCTGCTTTGATTTTTTATAATTTCCTTCCTTGTAATAGATTTGGGTTTTCATTTTTCTTGTTTTTCTAGTACATGTGGTATATTATTAGGTTATTTATTTGGGCTTGCTCTGATTTGCTGAATAGGAATTCACAGCAATAAAATTCCCTCTTATGACTTCTTTCACTGTGTCCCATATGTTATGGTATGTTGTACTGGCACTATTGTTTGCTTCTAGGAACCCTTTAATTTATTTCTTGATTTTTATATGGTCCATTGATTATTCCAGATTGCATTGTTTAATTTGGATTTGTTTACATAATTTCTGTGATTTCTTTTGCCACTGATTTCTACTTTCATTTGCTGTATGATAATTTGCATGGAATAATTTTGATTATTTTGCATTAACTTAAATATGCTTTATGGGTTGGTATATGATTTATTTTGGAAAAAGTTCCATGTACTCTTGTGAATAATGTATGTTCTATTGTTGTTGAGTGGAACACTGTAGATATATACTAAATCCATTTGTTCGAAAGCTTTGTTCAATTCTGATATTTCTGTGTTGATTTTTGGTCTATTTGATCCATCTGTTTGTGACAATGGGGTACTGAAGTTCCCGCCTATAACTGTCTTAAATAATAATGATATCTTATGTCCTGTAGTATTTACTTTATGAAGTCGTGTGCACTGGAATTTGGTTCATTTATGTTTGTAATTGTTATGTATTCCTGTTGAATTGTTCCCTTAACCAAAATGTACTGACCTTCTTTGAGTCTTCTGATCAGTTGTGGTTTGTATTCCATTTTATCAGAAAATAGGATAGCTATTTCTGATTATTTTTGAATTTCTGTTACATGGAATTAATTTTCCATCCTTTGATTTTTAATCTATGAATTTTTTTTGAGTTAACTCCATTTCTTATAAGCAGGATACAATTAGAATTTGTTTCTTCATCACTTCTGCCAATCTGTAGTTTCAGTCAAGGAACTGATACCATTCATATTGGGAGTGATTAGTGAATAGTACTGACTTATTTATGTCATTAAATTGATTTCCTGTTGCTGATTTCCCTCTTCTCCCTTTTGGTTAACTTCTCAGCCTGACTGATACAGTCATTATATTAGACTTCTTGGTTCATTGGCTTTTCTCTTTCTAGGATATCTCTGAGAACTTTCTGCAGTTCTGGTATGGTAGTTATGAATTTCTTAAAGCTCTTTTTTTCATGGCAGGACCTTACTTGTCCATAATTTTTTAAGACAGGATCTCTCCATGTAGTTCAGGCTGGCCTTGAATTCACAATGTAGCCAAGGGTGGCCTCAAACTTGAAGTGATTTTCCTGCCTCAGCCTCCCAAGTGCTGAATGACTGTTATATACCACCACATCTGGCTTTGTCCATCACTTTTTAGAGATAGTATTGAAGGATACATCAGCTTTACTGGAAGTGATTTTCTTCTAGGGTTTGAAACATTTCACTCTGAGTTCTCTTGGCCTTTAAAATTTATATTTAGAAGTCTGCTGTAATTCTAATGGGATTGCCTTTATAAGTGATTTGTTGATTTTCTCTTATTAGCTTTTAAGATTCTGTCCCTGTGTTGGACTCTTGGGATTTTGACTATGATGTGCTGTGGAGAAATTCTCTTCTGATCATGGCTATCTGAGCTTCCATATTTTCAATGTTTTCTGCTGTTATTTCTGTAAACAGATTTTTATGCCATTTGTGCTGTCTTCTGATTTTTAATGAATTCCATTTAGTCTTAGATTAGTCTAGCAGTTGTAATATCTAACAGTAACATCTTGCAGTTGTTGGATTCATTCATGTCCTTTTGTTATTTTTGAGGTACCTCTGAATTATTGGTCACTGACATCAGCCCTGTCTCCTAATTCTGACACTCTGTCCTCACAAGAGTCACTTCTGCTCCCCACATTTTTAATAGAAGTTTTAATCTCCTGGATTTCTGTGGAGCATTTTTTTATGGATTTTATTGTTTGCTAAAGTAGTTATAAGTGTTTCCCATCGTTTTGTTTAGTTCAGCTATTTTTATGATTGTCTTCTGTGAACTCATTGATTATTCTATTTGTTAAGTCCACTGTCTTTTATTTATTCTTCTTTGAGCTCACCAAGCAACTTTCTGATCTGTTTTTATCTTCCCTTTTATCATTTTGAATAATTCACTTGCCGGGCATTTGGCTTCCTCCCCATTGATGTTTTCTGGTCAATTTTGCAGAGTTGGGCATTTTTATAGGCATTCTGTTGCTTTGTCTTCTCATGATTCTGTTATTTTTGTTGTGTGTGTGTGTGCACATGTGTTTGAGTTTTGGAGATTATAGTAGAGAAATTTTGTTGCCAATATGAAGTGCTCTTTAGTTCATGTCTGCTTTTCAGTGATGCAATCTGGGCATGGCTAATGATGTGGCTTTGCCTCCGTTGCAAGATCCAACTATCTGTGTTAATTTGGGATGGGAAGATGCACTGTAACTGGCCAAGTATACAGTTTTCCAGTGATGGACTTCGGTATTGTTAATAACTCAAATGCAATCCAGATATTATCATACAGAGAAAACCAATTAATAGAGTCAACTATCCCAACCTAGATATAGTAACAAAATCATCAAGAAACATGAAGTCAAAGACAAATTGTACATTGACATACTACAAATTGTGTATTGACATACTACAAGAACCAATAATGTGCTCCCTTATCCATGAAACAGGAATTTTAATCACACTATGAATAAAAACATAAACCAAATATTGACACACAGTAAATATCTACGAAATGCAACAACTGTGCCTCCAATGACATTAGAAAAAATCCAATGATAATAACAAGATGTCAATTATTTAAAGACTAATAAAACTTAATGCTTATACTAGTAATGATAGAATAAGTGTGGAAATGGAAGAGTCATAAAGTAAAGTAAAATTTTGAAAAGTTTAGCAATGGGAGATGAGAGAAAAATGAAATGTGTATCCTATTGAATAAAAGGAAATTAATGGAATTTGATAAAGTTCACTGAAAAGATCAAACAAGAAAAAAGAAACTGAGAATATAAGAAAAAATTAAAAATTAAAAGGAAAAAAGAAATTAAAAAGCCTAACTACCAATTTACAAGGAAAAAATGAAATGAGTCCAAAAATTGTTTTTCCTGTATTTTTCAACGAGTGGATTCTTTCTGGGGTCTGCAGTCTTGGAATGCAGCAAGTAAAGATTTTTTTTCCCACTTAGCTTTATGACGTGTGGGTTTGTGAGATGTCTCCCCATTTAAGAGGTCCCACTGTCTTTACACCCCAGGCTGTGGAAACCATCCAAGCAGAAGTACGCCCACTGATCACTTCTCTGGACATGGACAGCAGAGCAGGGGTTCAAGTAGAGTGTAGACGTAAGGCCAGTATATTTAGACCCAGTTGCCTCTGAAAATGACTCATGTGGAGCTTGACTTCTCGCCATGGAGGGTGAGGCCCTGTGTGTTTTGTGATTTAAACATAAGCTGCTCTGGGGGTTTATGTCTACCCCACACCCTCCCAACAATGTTAGCTGTGGCTGTCTCCCTGTGATAGGATAACACTGGAAACCCTAAAGCGAAGTTGTTTTGTAGTTGCTCCATGGTAGCTTTATGCAATTAACCACTTCTCAAAATGGCTTCTGATTAAACCCTCTCAAGTATGGTGGGTCTTCCACTAGATTTCTCCAAGTACAATCTACTATGATGAAGGAGTTACTTTTGGAGTAAAATCCCACACTGTTTTTGCAGTTTACAACAACTATAAGCTTTTCTCAGAGCTATCAATGTAGGCTCAGTCTACCAATTGTCTCTGGAGCTACTGACCCTTTCTGAGGTTTTCTTCTCACCCCAAGCACTGGCCTTGTCTATGAAAAGCATGAACCATATTGTAGAAGTTACATGGTATGTTTGGATGAGAAGTTCTGAACTAAATCTTATAGCTATATCACCTAGAGAGTTTATAGAATCTCTGATCTCCAATAAAAATATTGTATACGAACAAAAACTGTCAGAAAAAATCTTTGTCAAGACTTTGGCAAGTACACAAGGATTTACAACAACAAAGTAAATGCTTAAATAACACAAGCGCAGCTTTCCAGTTGTAGGAAAGGTTTATCACCTGTGGACTTGTCCTTCCCTCAATTTTTCCCATGCAGCAGTACTCTGAGCCCACATTCCCAGTCCAATATCTTGATCTCTGGTTTAAGAAGAGAAGTCCTTACTGGCAAGCTAATAGTATATCTATCTAAACTCTCTCAGGGGTAACTAAAGTGAACACAAGGTGCTCATCTCTGTTTCATGTAACTTAGAATCTCAAACATCTGGGAAAAGAAGAACAAAGCTCATACAAGTGGGAAAATTATGCAAATCAGGGCAGAAATGAATGCAATAGAGAAAAGGAAACAATGCAAAAAGCAGCGAATGAAAAAGCTGGTTTCTTGAAAGATTAAATAGAATTCATAATACCTTAGCCAACCTTATCCAAAAACAAAGGAAAGTGTTATGGATTAAAAACTGGTGGTCAACTTAGCACCAGCTGAATTATATCAGCATGGTGCTGAGTAAAGATGGCCCACCTGAGGAAAGTTACCAGCATAAATAGAGATTGGAGAAGAGCAAGGCATTGTGGGTTCTTTCAAGAGTTGCTGTTTCAAGCTGATGTTTCTCCTGGAGGTGCTTGTCATTCTGGCTTCCTCAATATGGATTCACCCATTATCATCAGAGGAGCTCAGGACCTCATCAATGAGAGTGGCTGTGGTTCACCTTGGGGGAGCTCTGCTCCTGGCATTGTGCATCGCTTCCTGGCTCCGGAGGGGAAGATGTGTGCTGGAGAAACTTATAATGCTGGGCTCCCTGATCTGTGCTCAACTGTTCTCATCGTCGGAGGAGCATGGGACCTCGTTGCTGCTGAGGATGGCTGTGGTACTCTTCAGGGCAGCCCCGCTTCTTATTTTGAGCATGACTTCTTGGCTCCTATGTGGGACCCTCAACCCACTGCACAGCTCCTTCACCCCGCTGGCATAGACTTTCTAGTTCCACCGCTGACCTTTGGCCTTCCTGGCACAGAACTGTAAAGTAGACTGGCGTGAGTCCTTATTGTGGGCTCTTAGATTTCCAGTTGGATTTGGGAGGCATTGTCATGCATTTTGGGTCTCTAGCTGGACTCATGCAGAGCATTGCTGTGGGATCCAGGCCCTTGTTTGAATATCCTGGGTCTTTAGTGTTGTGGACAGATTTTCCTGCACTTTCTTGTGTTTAACTCTGGGTGACCATCATAAAACAGGATTATAAACTCTGTGTCCTGTATGCAGTTGTTCTCCCTGTAACCCCTGACTAAAACACAAAGAAAAACTCAAATTCATGTAATTAGGAATTTAAAGAGTGAAATCACAATGGATCCTCCAGAAATCCAGAAGATCTGTAATACCTACTTTGAGAATCTTTAATAAGATGAAAAACACAGAATAAATGGACAGGTTCCTAGACAGACATAAATTACCAAAGCTCAATCAAGAAGATACAAAAATTCTGAATAACCCAAAGTGTAATCAAAAATTTACCAACAAAGAAAAGCTCAGGTTCTGATGGACTCATGGCTGAATTCTACAAGAAATTTTGAAAGGATCTAATGCCATTACTTCTCAAACTCTTTACTGAAATTGTAAAAGAAGAAATACTCACAAAATCATTCCTGGAAATAAGTATTACCCTGATACCAGAACCAGAGAAGAATCCAACCAAAAAAGAGAATCATAGGTCAATCTCCCTAATAAACATAGACACAAAAATTCTCAATCAAATAATGGCAAACAGAATGCAGCAAATAATCAAGAATATTATACACCATGACCCAGTGTATAATATATATATATATATATATATATATATATATATATATATATATACACTGAGATTAAAGGTAGTATTTATCCCAGGGATGCAGAGATAATTCAACATATATAAATCAATAAGTATAATAATCAACAGAGTAAAAGACAAAAATCACACGATCCTCTCAAGAGATGCGGAAAAATTATTTGACAAAGTCCCAAACCCATTCATGATAAAAACCGTACAGAAAATTGGAATATACAATCTTTATCTCAATCTGATAAAATCCATCTATGATAAACCAATATCCACCATCATGCTAAATGTTCAGAACTGAAAGCTTTCACTCTAAAATAAGGAACAAGACAAGGATCCCCACTATAACTCCTCCTATTCAATGTAACTCTGGAAACATTAACCAGAAAAATTAAACAAGAGAAAGAAAAAGAATAAAGATAGGAAGGGCAAAAGTTAAATTATCATTATTTGAAGAGGACATGATACTCAACACAGAAGACCTCAAAAACTTCACAAAAAGATTTCTAGATTTAATAATAAAATTCAGTCGTGTAGCTGGATACCAAGTCAACATTCAAAACTCAGTAGCATTCTTGTACACAAGCAACAAACTGAGAGAGAGATTAGGGAAACCACACCTTTAATAATAGCATAAAAATTAAATACTTAGGAATTAAGCAAAACATCTTTACAGTGAAAACTATAGTACTCTGAAAAAGAAGATGGAAGATGGTATCAGAAAATGGAAAGATATCCCTTGTCCTTGGGTAGGAATAATAAACATAGTGAAAATGGCCATATTTCCAAAACTGTAATACAGCTTTAGTGCAGTCCTGACCAAAATACCTGTAGCATGCCTCACAGAATTAGAGAAAACTATCCTCAATTTTATTTTGAACCAGAAGAGACCTAGAAAAGAAAAAACAATTCTGAGCAACAAGGGCAAGTCAGAAAGTATCACAATCCCTGATTTTAAATGTTACCACAAAGATATTGTGATTAAAAAAATAGCATGTTACTGGCAAAAGAAAAAAAAACACAAAAAACAGACCCAAGGATCAATACAACAGATTAGATGATACAGAAACAACTTCAAATGCACCGAACCACTTTATCTTTGAGAAAGGACCCAAACACCTTCACTGGAAGAAAGATAGCCTCTTTAATAAATGGTGCTGGAAAAACTGGCTTTCAACATGCTGAAGACTAAAACTAGACTCATGTCTCTCACCATGCTCCAAACTAAAATCAAAATGGATCAAAGATCTAAGTCTTAAAGCAGAGGCACTAAATCTGCTGTAAGATAGAATAGATAGAATTCTTGAAGACATAGATAAAGGCTAAGACTTTATGATCAAAGCCCACACTGCAAAGAAAATATTACGAAGAATGAATAATTGGGATCTCATCTTATTAAGAAGCTTTTGGGCAGCAAAAGAAATGGTCAATAGAGTGAAAAGACAATGCACAGAGTGGGAAAACAATTTTGCCAGGTGTTCCTCAGACCAAGGACTAATATCTAGAATATATAAAAAACTTAAAAAAAAACCCACAAAAAAACATACCAGCCAAATTTACATGCCCAATCCAAAACTGGGCATCTGAAATGAATAGATACTTATCAGATGAAGCTGAAATGACAAATAAATATATGAAAAATGTTCAACATCACTAGTCATTCAAGTGATGTAAATTAAAACATCTCACGAGAATGGCAATTATCAAAAAATCAACCAATAACAAATGTGAGTGGGGCTGTGGGGAAAAAGGAACTGTTTTTCACTTTTTGTGGGAGTGTAAACTTGTGTGACCACTGAGGAAATCAGTGTTGAAATTCTTCAAAAACCTGAAACTAGAGGTTCCATTTGACCAAGCTATTCTCCTTCTTGATATCTTCCTGAAAGAACTGAAAGCATCATACCACAGCGTTGTATGCATGCCCATGTTTATAACAGCACAGTCTGTAATAGCTAAATCTTTTTTACAACCTAAATTCCCTTCAACCAATGAATGGATAAAAAGATGTGGGTTTTTTTTTTTTTTATGTAATGGAGTGTTACTCAGCCGTAAAGGATAAACTTGAGACTTTTGTAGGTAAATGGATGCAAATTGAGACCATACTCATAAGTCATAAGTGAAATAAATCAGACTCTCATGTGTAAACATTGCATTGTCTCCTTGGTGTGAGAAACTGAAAGAGTAAATAAGGTCTAAAATGTATAATAGATACTGTGAATGGGAAGAAACTGTTTAAAAGGTAAAAGGAACTAGAATTGGGGAAATGGGAAAGGAAGGAAGGGAAAAAGGAGAAAAATGAAAGTTAGTTATATTATTAGTGCCTCTTAGTTCATAGAAAAGGAAGGTTTGTGCTAATATCAATTGGAGGCATTTTTATGCTTATATATTGTACCCTGAGTAACTACTTTAAAGATAACAATATGCAATGTGTTAACTATTGTTATTCTCATTATTTTGTTATGAAAATTTGTTTTACTTTTTTCCATAGAATAAAAACATATGGTGGGCAAGAGGGAGTGAAGGGAGGCTAAGAGAATGGGGGCAGGGATTGAGATAAGTAATATGCAAAGCCCATATGATGAAAGTGATCATTATGTATATTTAATTTATTATGTACCAATAAATTTAATTTAAAAAAACTGGTATGGGAAAAGTGAAACAAAAGACCAAAGTTATGATCTATACCTTACCTTACAAATGAAATAAGCATGTTTCATTGCTGAATACAAAATTTTTTACTTTAAAAAAAACTGTATTTGTTAATGGCCAGTTTTGTGAAAGACTATGCCCACTTTAATGAACAAGACAGATGACAGACTCAGTTGCTATCTTGGAGCTTACACCTTATTAGGGGAGATAGGTTTAATCAAATAATCACAGATCATTATATAAGTATAAAGTGGGATGTGTTGTAAGGAGAAAAATTATGGGGATTTTAGGAAGTATTTTAAAATGTATTCTAGTCTAGTGTCAGTATGCTTATGGAAGATTTTTCTAGGTAAATATCATTTGAATTGAGGGTTGATGAATAAATGACCATTAAAAATGTGTGGATTAATGAAAAGGAAGGATAAGAAAGGGGAAGGTTTTGAGTACAAGAAAACAATTTATGCAAAGGCAACATGACAAAAAAGAGATTGGTATGTGCATTTTACTAAAGAAAGGCCAGTGTTGTGAATGCATAGTCATTGGCAGAGAATGGCAAGAAAACAGTCAGAAAATATAGGCAGAAGCTCATGTCACATAGCATTTTATAAACCATATTAAAGATTTGAGACTTTATTTTAAGAAAAACAAGAAACAATTGGATGATTTTAAACAAAAAGGTAATAGTTAGGTATAGTGTTATGTGTTCGTATTCCCAGTCATTCAAGAGACTGCAGTAGTAGGACCGCTTGAGCACATGAATTTAAGGATAGCCTATGCAGCATAGCAATACCCTTCCCCCAACAACAAAAATCAAAGGCTAAACCAAAGAAATATAAACAAGAGAATGGTAAGATCAGATGTGAACTTTGAAAATAGCATTGTCTTTGCTCCTTGGTCTTTTGGCTAAGATAAAATAAAAGGAACACTCTGGTTTCTCTGTGATGAATGGACTGTAGCACAAGAGTAAATCAAAGAAAGCAATTAGGAGGCTTCTACAGTGAACGGTCCAGGGAAGAGATTGGCTGGGAAGAAAGTAATGATATTATCATGAACTGAAAAGATGTGAGATCTTTTTTTAATGAAATAGATAAAAGGATGAGATCCCCCACTTCAAGAAAATGAATTCTGGGTAACAAGTTATTATTTTCAGTAATTCGTATCAAACTACAGTGTTCAGGCCAAACTTTCCTACTGCCTATGTTTGTAAATAAAGTTTTCCTGATACACAGTCACACTGATTCATTTATGTGCTGCTTATGACTATTTTGCATGTAGTTAATGGAGACTGTATGTGGTTCTCAAAGCCTAAAATATTGACTGGCTGACTATTTATGGAAAAACAGATCACTCAGCCCTGATCTAGGATGATGACATTTAGGTATCTGACTTTTGTGTCTGAAAGATGGGCAGCCAGTGCAAGTAGAGAGAGAACAAGGCAGAGATGGAGAGAAGGAACATAGGAAGAAAAGCCTACTTGGCTTTCTGTAATCCACTTCCCAATAGAGACTCCACCTGATATTTCATAAGCCTGGGTTTTACTGTTCACATCCCCATTAGCCTTCTAGTCTTCTGAGCTTTAATCAGAATTGCCCAATCTTTGCTTGTAGCATTCCAGGGTTTCTCTAGCCTACATCTCCAAACCTTTAAAAAAAATTTACCCCCACAAACCAGTTCCAAAGGCTTCTTAGCCACATCACAACACCAACCCTGCTTCTGGCGTAAATTTGTGTATTAGTCATTTTTTACATCACTGGAACACAATACTTGACATCCACAATTTAAAAGAGGAGAGGATTAATTTGGCTCATGTTTTCAGGAAATCTGGTACATGATTGACTGGCTCCAAGGTAGAAACATGGTGGGAGTGCCTAGTGAAGCAAAGATGCTTAGCTCATTGTGACAGGAAGCAGAGTAAGGGAAGAGTTCAAGAATGGAAGGGATAAGGAACCAGATATAGATCCTAAAGTCACATCTCCATGAATCCGCTCTGAGATACCCATAAGTGTGCTATAAATTTAGTAATCACACAGCTGATTCAGAACTGGCTTAATGATGTGGAAATAGAGATTTAAGATTCTTGTAATAGCACCTCAGGTCTCTAGGAATGTACTATGATATCTGCTTATATAAAACCTGTAGGACATTGTGCCTCATAGTCTCATTTGTGGCTCACATGCAGCACCATCCATTTGTGTTTCTTGTTATTTCCCTAGGATCTATCCTGGACCATTGAGTCAAATATTTGGAATGTTGCATCTTGACAATCTTCTCCACCTATTTCTGAAATGATAGGGTATGAGAAGTACTTCTGTAGGTAAAGATAAAAGGTACTTTAAAAGCTATTGTACATCTACTCTGAATCTCCCTTTGCTATAGATAAGAAAAGAAAAACCACAGAGAGTAAATTATTTGTCCAGAGACATATAGTCAGTTAGTAGCATACCCAGAAGAATGAATTATGGTTCTGTTTCCTGGCCTACTCTCTTATCAGTAAAACTACTCTCTTATCAGTAGAGAGTATTTGTCTATCTAGACAAATCTGTATTTCATCAAATTTCAAGTATGTCTTGAATAGGGATCATGTGCTATATCGCATGAAGGTCACATGTCTGTAACAGACAATGTTTAACGTAGCCTCTAACATTTTATGCTTGTTATTTTCTTGCCTGGAGTATCCTCGTCTCCATTTCTTCTTTCCTTTCACCTTATCCATCTTCACAAATCTTACTATCCTTTAAGGCCCAACAACTCAGTCTGTGTTTGCCTTCAGTGGGGTTTGAGTTTCTACTCATTTGCTTTCTAGTATACTTTGCATTGGGAGCCCAAGGTTTTGGCCCACGTTCCCACCTATGTAGAAAAATCTAGGTCTCAGACTCTGTGTGTCTGTTATATCCTCTTTTCCTGAAACTAGGCTCCAAACAGGTTCTCAGGAAATCTAGGAAAATAATGCACTTGATGAACAGTCAAGTAGTTAGCCATATAGCTAGCTCTATGTTGTGAGTGAGCTGTACCATTCACAAAGAACAGACAAAGGGACTGGGGATATAGCTCAGCAACTCAGCACCTGCCTGTCAAGCACTAGGTCCTGAGTTCAATTCCTGGTACAAAAAACACACATACACACAAAAAACAAAGCAAAACAAAACAAAAGCAAAGAACAGATATACCTTTGTTTTCCCGCAGTGTCAGAATTCATTGAATAACAAAAGTTCACAAGATATGTCAATTTTCTCAGTCTTAGGTGACTATTACAGGTTGCACTTGATATCCATAAGCTGGGCAATCAGTTTCTTTTATTCCAATCTCAATATCCAGCAGTTGTAACATTCAAGACATACCTCACATTTCAGGAAATTTTGCATAGTTTTCAGTAGAGTTAAGAAAGGGTTAACAGTAGCCTCAGTATTTCATGAGGCAGAACTTGTTGGATATAAGCACAGAACTTCTTTGTTGCAAGCACAGAACCTGTTGGACCTAAGTGCAGAACTTTTCAAAGTCCAAGTCTGGAGGCCAGGCAGTTCTAGCAGGCCATACCAAAGAGGGAAATGGATCTGGGTTGAATCATATAAATCAGAATGCTGGTGTCCATTGGCGATTACTGCATGATGCATTAATAAGGTGTTATGAGATTACAGGTCAGTGCATGTGCCTCTGCACCACTGCGTTAGGTGATTAATCTTCTTGTATGATTCAGGTGAGGAAATTGCATCATTTATCAGTGTGGTATGTCTAGTAAGCTCATGGGCCTGGTTTTCTCTGATGTGGGTTTGATAGATTATGTGTCCCTAGTTTTCTTTGATATATTTAAAGGTAGTGATTTTTATTAGCATGATTATTTTATTTTATTTTATTTACCATAAGTGTATGCCTCATGATTTTACTATGTATTGTTTTCAATGTTTGATGTGACCAACATCTTGAGGTTATCTATTTGCATAGACAAGTTAGCAGTTGCACTCAAAATGGACCCTGATAGGGTTCTGCTTTGTAAAATGGAGTCACTCAGCCAAGCATGGTGGCTTATACCTGTAATCCCAGCTACTCAGGAGGCTGAGGCGAGAGGATCACAGGTTTGAGGACAGCCTGGATACCTTAGCAAGGACCTGTCTCAAAAAAATGCCTCTGTGTGTAGCTCAGTGGTAGAGTGTTCCTGAGTTTGTTCCCCAGTACCACACACAGAAAAAAATTGAAATAAAATGTCAGAAACAAAACCAAAAAACCCCCAAAACAAAATAAATAAACCAAAATCTCTGAAACAGAACAAAACCAAAAGACACAAAACAACATAGTTTATATTCTTTTATCATTTTAAAATGGAAAAAAAACCCAAAAGGAAAATGCTTAAATTTCTCCTACAAAAAGAAAAAAGGAGTCCCTTAGGACAAGGAACAGCCTGAAAATTATTGTTTTTTATGGTACTGGGGATTGAACCCAGGGCCATCCAAATGAGGTACATTTCCAGCTTTTTTTAAAATTCCCAAATAAAAATTACTGTTCTATATAACATGGAGTAACTCAGAGCCAGGCTAGACTCTACAGACTCTAACTAACTAACTAATATATATATATTTGCTGTAATTACATTCAAGTTACATATGACATATAGCACTGTTTTCACATCTATTCTGAGGACAAGTAGACTTCCAAACTGCACCGAGGCCTCACCCAGCAAATCCACTGGATCATCCACCAGGATCTGTGTTTCTATACTAATTACTGTGGGCATTACAGAAAATCATTGAGGAACTTCCCTCTACCACAACCTTTCACTGTGCCATTTCTGCCTTGGAGCCAGGCAACCATAAACTAAACCCTCTGAAACCATTAGTCAAAATAGTCTCTTCCTTTAAATTGTGAGTTTTTGGTATTTTGTTCCAGTGATAAGAAAGTGACTAATACA